>PVJX010036366.1:0-17633 GCA_004027295.1 Dolichotis patagonum
AAAATCATAGTATTCTGTCCCTGGCTTCTAAGATTTATGTCCTTTCACAATGCAAAATGCATTCATTCTATCTTCAATAGTGTCAAAGTCTTAACTATTTTATCCTCTCTTTAAATCCAAGTTCAAAGTCTCATCTGTGACTCCGAGGAAATTTTTCCTGCAATGGTTGTGTAAAGTGATTGCAGGAAGTTGCATACTTCCAAAACAAACTGCTGGACCTGGATTAAGATAATAATTCTTATTCCAAAGAAAAGAAATAAAGAAACATGAAGCAAGACCAAAAAACCAGCAAGGGAGATGTTACGTTTCAGAGCATCATGTTTAGCATTCTACATTATTTCCATGGGGGTACTGAGTCCCCCAAGGCCTCAGATTGCCTGTCTCCCCTGGTGTTGCTGATGGCAGCCCAAATGTCTATTTTCTTAGGCTGCAAACTGACACCTTCAGCTTTCCTAGGCTGTTATTACACTGCTGGCTACTTTTCGAGAATTTTGGCTATATTTCCATTCCCATGGTGCCATTAGGCATTCTAGTGGAGAATGTCTTCATCAGCCCAAACCCTGTGGCAAAATTCTGCCTGGTCTCACAGGACATCCTTTGAAACCTTGGTGAAATCCATCACAACCCACAGCTTCTACATTCCGCATGCTTTCAAAATCACCCCCAAATGAATACCAAAGTTTGCAGTTCCTTTCTTCAGAGTGACAGTCCTAGCTGTGTCTCCACCTAGTTTCACCATTTCTGGAGCAGCCACAGAACACTTCACTGGAAATCCTAAAGAAAATCCTGATGTAGTTCTACCTAGAATGGAAACTCAGGTTTCCCTGAAACATGTCTGGACTTCTAGGCCTCTGAGCCTATGTTAGAAAAATCAGCCTGAAAGATTTCTGGGATGTCCTTTAAGTCCCTTTCCTCATGGTCTTGATAACAGCTCCTCATTCTCTTGTCAATGTTTTTAGTAAGCCATTTCTAGTCCACATGCTCATATAGCCCTTTTGCAGCAAAGTTGTGAATTTTCAAAATCTATCCATTCTTCTTCCAAGTATACATTCTACCTTTAAGTCATGTAATTTTTGCCAAATCTGACTGTATGCCGTTAACAGTATTACTTTGACATTCAGAAATTCCTTCTGCCATAAATCTTGGTCATCATTTGTAAACTTGAACTTTCATAAATCTCTGCATGTATAAAGTTCAGCCAACTTCTTTGCTACTTCATAACAGGCATAACCTTAACTCTAATTACCATAAAATATTTTCTGTTTCTATATGGGGCCTCATTGGGCTTCTGCATCAGGTGACAACCAGAATCCAATTCCTAAGACATTTTAGCCCTTTTCTAGTCTCTTTGTTTTCTGAGTTCTTTGCAGAATTGCCATGGTTTATAGATAGTATTCGGTTTTTTTTCTAGCTCTGTCCTCAAAATTCTTCTAACCTTGCCTATTACCAAGTTACAAAACTGCTTCTAAATTTTTGATCTTATTATTTTAAAAAAAACTCTTGTACACCAGCATGCTGGGATCAAACTTTCATTACACAAACACTTGAGGAGCAAACCTCATCCAACCCATATCATTACAGTGCTGGCATCAAAGTTCCTGTACTTTCACAGTGTAAAATATAATTATTTTATCTCCAGTTGTCCCAAAGTCCTAAGTTTTTCTACTGTCACTCAAAAGTCAAAGTCCAAGTGTTCTCTCTTTTTGTTTAGTTTTCTTTCTTTTTTCTTCTTTTTCTTTTTTCTTTTCTCTTTTTGGCCTAAACTGGGCTCATTTTTCCTAATAAAATTACAGGATCTATAATCAGGTGAAACACCAAGAAGAATAAAAAGGTTTATTCTCTTCCAAAGAACAAAGAAACAGAAAGACTGGCTCACAAATCAGTTTCTCAATTATGGAGATTTAGAAAGTCATAAATAGAACATAAAAGAAACAAGGGGGATATTAGGAATGAATATTCATGTTTTTCTGGAAAAGGATAGATTTTCTGTAAATCCAGGTATTCCACTTGTTTTTTTATTCCATTTATGGCTCTTTCTAGTGGGCATCATGGCAGTCGGAAACCATGATGACATCAGAGAATTCTTCATTTACATGCAAATGACATTATAATGAAGTGAGACAATAAGTCCTCTGATGCACATTCTCACATTCATCTTATATCCATACATTCTGATAGCCCACTGCAAGAGAAGCCTCTGGCCTGTCAACATTCTGTACTCAAAGACGGACAATATTAGAGTGTATAGAACTTCACTTGTGCTAAAGCTGTGTAATCATTTCGCCAGGCAACACGGTCTCTCACTGTAGACTGAAGGCAAACTCCTTCCATAGTGATTTGTTTGTAAAGTTATATCCTTCCAGGACACAGTGGTAGAACAGTCCCATTCAAAAGGAGGAAATAAGTACACCTAAAGGTGTAACCAGCCCAAGGCAAGAGGAGCAGGAAAGACACTACATCTTCACTCTCCAAGACAACCATTCTGTGTGTGTTCTTGTGGAGAGTGGGTACCCACGGTCTTGGGCCTCCTGGTCTCAGGGCGCTGCTGATGATTGCACCCATGGATCTCTCTTGAGCTTCAGGTCGATGCCGATGGGTTCCAGGCTGGCACTGTACTCTGTTGATAGTTCTACTTTTCTCGAGTCTCAGGAATGGCACTTGTACACCTGAGGCTCCCGTAGACAGCCTAGTGGAGAATCTTAGCAATGATTCTGTTCTTTTTGTAGTCTTTGTTGAATTTCTAGGCTTTCCTTTAAAAATATGAAACTTAAGGAGCAGCTATTTCTAAGATAACAATATGCAATATATTAACTCATGTTAATTTCCTACTATTTTTTCTTTGAAATTCTGTATTTTCTTTTTTCTGTTTCATTTTTTAAAATTTTAAAAAAGTTAAAAATTGAAGCTTAAACCTTGAAAGTCTTACACAGTATGCCTAAAAATTAAGTCCCAGAAAGGCACCTTCAAGTCTGTACCCGTCGTCCAGAATACAGGCTGGGCCCTTTTGAAGCAAGGCTGGAGCAGCTGAGGATTATTTTGCCTGAAATTTGAGGACTGAATTTCAGGATATTCTGAACCCCAGGTTCATTTCATGAAACAACTCAGCATTTCAAGGCAGCCATGAAGATTTGTGATACTTTTGAGGGTTTTTTTCATACTTTCTTGATTAACACAAGGCTCCATTTTATTCATGCTAATCTTTTCAAAAGGAGTTGTTGGGCCAGGATTTTATTTGCTTTTTCCTGCTTCACTTCACTGATCAGACTGCAAATTTTCCCACTTTTTTCTTCTATTTCTTTTCCCACTCAAGGCTGCAAACCATACTGATATGGATAATATTACTCATATTGCATCCAGAATTTACCTCACAAGCTACTGCAGCTGTTACTTTTAAATTTAGCCTCTCTTAAAGCTTTAGAGGCTTCACAGTTCACCCAAGTTCTCTAAAATGAAGAGTGTATTCTCCAAATTCTAATTTAATCTTGTTGTCTTCTGAACCTTTGCCAGAGCTGATTGTACTAAGCTTTTTACAGCATTCTAGTCCCTTATAGTAGCTCATCCAAACTCTTTGGACCACTAACCATTATCCCATTCCAAAGCCATTTGTATAATTTCAGATTATAACAGCTATTCCCACCTGTCAATTTTCTATGTTAATCCATTTTCTATCATTATATTGATATATAAGCCAGTACTTACAAAGAACAGACATTTATTTAGATAGCAGTTTTGGAGAATCAAAGTCCAGTTTTCACAACCTCCTCTGTTGGCCTCTGGTGCTATCGTCCTTACTGTGTCACTACAACATGGAGGAGCAGGACAACAGCAATGTCCTTGTGCACAATGGCCTTGTGTGGAGCATCCTCACTGAGCAAAAGCGTTTCCTCATGAGAGCTAACTCACAGTGAAGACATCACTTACTCCTTTCAGAAAGCCGTGACTTCATGATACCATTGCTTGCCGGATCTCCGGGTGCCACCAGCCCTTAACATCACCGCACTGAGGGTTAGGTCTCCAGAACATAAAACCTCTCGAGATGCATTACATCCAAACCATGGCGAGTGATGTCACCCACAGTATTAATTTCTATGATCAATTAATATACAAGTTACACTGTCTATATTACTTAACACACTTGATCTCTTACTTCTTCTAGAATCTATTCTAGATCTATTGCTATTCCATTACTTCTATTACTAATCTATTACTTCTTCTAGAATCACTTTTTTCTTGATGTGTGTCATTTCTCAGTGTGTCTGGACTTTTTACATGATCCCATTACTAGGTCCTCACTTCCTTAACCTTAGTACCTCAATGTCTTTCCTTTACTCCTGTATTTACCCCCAAGATGATGCCATTCTTAGGCCATTTTTGTATTTATAACACTAAAAGTTATATTCTATGACTAGTATCTTCCTTGTATTATATATATAACTGCTTTTTCAACACATGTATATGTCTCCAACATAAAGTGGTAAGGTACCTTCATTCCAAGTGTTTCTACCTCATCTACTAGGATGAAGCCACGTTGAATCACTCTCCTGTACTGTATTGATTAGGAGTAAATAACTTTTCTAGTTGCTGAGGAATTTTGGTGATCCTCTTTCACCAACCTGGTCTACCAAGAAGGGCTGTGTGAGCCATTTTCTAACTGCACCCAGAATTCAATTTTGTATCATTTTACTTCATCTTCAACAGTTCTTGTTCTTGATAACACAGTTTTGTTGCTATGTGTCACTATGTCTGGGGACAGGTTCCCAGGTTCTTGACAAATTCAAATTGGACATTGCACATGATGGCAAGGAGTCAGCAGCAAAGTGTATTAAAATGATAACATGGTTAGGTCACACTAATGAAAGGAAAAAGGCACCAGCACCTAGTTCCATAAGGCTGAGGAGTTTAACTGTGTCTGCTTTAAATGCATCCCATCGGGTCTTCCTAGGAGGATGATAGCGTGACTGACAGGATGGGGATTCAGATCCCCTGCATCTAAGTATCTTGAGTGCCTTTCCCATATTTCATTCTGTTACAATTCTTTGTATAAGACGCAGCTCATATGCCTGAGTGTTCAATTAGCTGCAGGGAAGTAAGGTTACTACAGGTCAAACAGGAAGATCTCACGCACATGCATCTTGGCTTGTAATTTTAGAATTCTCTAGGGCTGGCCTAGGTCTCTGTCTCCCTCATCTTAAGCCCTGGGTGGGTTGAGTGTTGGTCCTGGAGCATTGCCCAAGTTCAGATGTATGAGTATCACTTAGCCTTTAGTGGTAAAGTCTCTATCCTCTATCTTTCTGCTGGATTATTGCAATACAGTATTAATACATCTCTTATCTTCTGAAACCCTTGGTCCTGTAGTTCATACTAAATAATCTATTTAAAATTTTACTTCCACCTCCTGTATTTCAAATATGACTCCTTCATTCTATGTTTTCTCTTTAGTACTCGTTTCTCATGCTGTTAAATGTTTTATTTTTAAGTTAGATTTATTGTCTATCTTCTTCAACAGCATGAATATTCCATGTAGTTATTTTTATCTTCTTCCTATTCCTCCTCTTCTTTCTCTTTCTCCTTCTTTTCCTCCTCCCCTATTCCTCCTTCACTTCCTCCCTCTTGTCAACTTTCCTCATCTTCCTTTTCTTCTTCCTCCTCCTTTCCTTTTTTTCTCTCTCTCCTTCTCTTCCTGCTCCTCCTTCTCCTCTCCTTTCCTTTTCCTCTTCATATTTCTAGCTTACCTACTAGTGTCAAGCCACTTATACTCACTTTCCTTTAATGTAGTATTTCAGTTACTTGGGTCAAGAATTTTGGTGTCAGTCTTGATCCTCTTTTTGTCTATATGGCCTGTCGAGAAATGCTATGTGGTCTATCTTCTCACCCAACCCTCTTCGTCCCCTTTTTGGTCCTGAGGATCAATCGCAGAGCTACAGGCTCTTTAATCTTTATTATGAAACAAGATCTTAATAAATCCCTAAGTTACCCAGGTTGAACTTGAACTTTTGATCCTCTTGCTTCAGTTTCCCAGCATGAATACACCATCATACATGGCTTTTTTTTTCTTTTCTCATCACCAATCTGTTTTTAGTTATGATGTACAGCCAGGACCAGTTCTTTTTTGAATGAATGACACAGTGGTACTTCAACCAACTTTAGGGAATGGGCCAGGAAATTAATTTGGAGTTACTGTGTTGAACTGTCTCTGTAGAAGAAATAATTAAAACACACATACAAACACACACACACACGAAAGTAAACCATTGAAGTAAGGAGTGCAGAGAAGAAAGAATCCAACTATTGAGAGATTCAGTAAACAACTGACAAATTGTATCCTGGAAACTAGACGTGAGGAAGAGCTAAACTATGTTAAGTATTGGTGAGAACTTGATCGCTGTCAAATAAAGAAACTTAATCCCTTGATGAAAATCATTTAATTCAACAGTACATGGGCATCACTATTACATAAATAAGATTATGTAGGTTTAAGGAAGTAAGAGGTGAGTGGGTGTGAAAATAGTGCAGTTTGCTTGTAGGTTTCTTGCTGGAGAAACTTAGCCTGTAAAATGAAGTCAGATGGTAAGAGTTTTAAAAGTGGAGCAATAATTTTAAGAGGGAGATTTTCCAATTTGGAAATTCTAAACATAGTCGAAGGATAAATAAGACTTAAAGACAAAGTCAAGTAGATGAACATTAGCACAGATATAGGTCTCCCTGGAAAAAAGGGATCCCAAGTTCCCCAAAAAGTGAATAAGTTTTACTTGGAACAACTGTCTTATGTATATACAACTTTAAAAGCATTGTGAAAAAAGAGTTACTGTGCTATAGTGAACACTGTGAACTAGTGATAAGCACTTGTAGGAAATTATTCTAAAATTCTTTGTAGGCAGAACATAGATTAGGTTTTAGGTAATTAATATTAAATTGGCGTTATGGATTACCTCACTACCATTGTGGAGGCCTCTCTTAGAAATTTCCTAGCTATGAAATCAAATACCTATTCCATGAGCTTCAATCTGCAAGTATGTCGAATGACCTAGTGGATCTCAGATATAGAAATTTCTTAGATTAGAATACGGGTTAGTCCAAAGCTTCGTTAATAAATGAGTGCGGTGTCTGCCCCTAGGCTGGCTGCTCAGGGCAGATGCTTCCTCTGCCTGTGCCTGAGGCAGGCCTCCAGTTTGAATACGACCTGGGGAAAAAGAACGGCTTAAAACTCCATGGTTCTATCGCTTTTCCTTCTCTGATCTTGCCCTTGTCACCCACTACCTAGCACTCCAGGTTTCTGTAATTGTCATCTAATTTTTTTCATGGTCTGTCCTGCAATCTTAATATGTAATTTCCATGTTATCTAATAAGGCATACTTTGGAAACTATTGATATGTGTGCTAATATGAATTCCTCAGTTTGTGAAAATAAGAAGTAACAGTGATGATGTTGATGTTGGGAGTTCTGATTTATTTCCAAAGCTATAGTTGTTTGTTTGTGAGCTCTAATTCAGTAGTTATTTTTGTACCAAGTTGAATGTTATACTGGATGCATAGAAAAAAGACTCCTCATCGAAGAGGTCATGAGTACTATTTTGTGGTTAACACTAATGTTGGCTTAGTGTTACCCTTTCATTGTTATTGCTATTATTATGTTATGTAAATAAAACTGGTCTTTCCCCTTCAGTGTAGCTGTGTTGTAGATTTAATTAAATTTTAAATTGGGGAAGGATCAGAAAGCTTATCAATTTTAAAGAAATAAAAAATGAGTTCTAACAGTTTAGAGTTATAAGACATTAGGATTTGTTAAGATATTAAAATAGGCTCCTTGATCAACCACTTTTATGCTAATAGTCAATCCATTAAAAGCATTAGAAAGAATAGTGTTGCTTCTGGAAAATTGTCACATATCAGTTTGTTACAACTGACCAACAGTGTGGTTTTTACTTAGTTAAAAAGCACCAAATTTAGATTTTTGTGGTAGCATATAGAGACAGTTCCTAGCCAACTACATTATAAAGAATAATATAAAGTAATATAGTGTGATAATAAACATTTGGCTATTTAGCATCTTTTTATTAAAGATATTCTGTTTTCAATCAACTAAAGAACTCTGTGTGTGTGTGTGTGTGTGTGTGTGTGCACGATTGTGAGAGACTAGAGAGAGACAGAGAGAGAGAAGCTCCTTCTGATTTGAGTGTTTTATACCCTTAATCTATATCCAACATGTGGAGTTTCTCCCCATGAAAGAACATAAATATAGCATTTGTTCTTGAGCACACACAAAGGCATCAGTATGCAGTATTCAGTTCTGATACATACTAAATACAGTTTGTGTCTTACAGACTATTTGCTGCCCTTTCTAATCACAAAAGATTTGTGCATAGTGAAAAGTCATTATTTATAATCTTTGGTCAATTTGGTTAGGGCATTAGTTAAATCTTTATTCTTTTATAATATAAGAAAGCAATTATAATAGAAGAAAGAAATGCTGATTTTAAAATTGAGGCATTCTTACCTTTTTTACATTAACAAGTGACTATAACAATAATTTACCTATGATTAACTCATGTATCAGTCCAGTTATAAGAATAATTTATACTTTGGAGCAAAATATGAAATATCTATAAGCATCCACAGATAAATAATGATGTCTGGTTGATTTTTAAAAATTGACTTAATCAGTATTTTTGTCCATTTCTATGAAACTAAAAAACCAGTTGGCCTATTAATTATGATACAAATAATCATCACTCTCAGCATAATACAGCCATTAAAATCTATTGTTTCCAGTTAAAATGAGCTAGAGATTTTTAATCTAAACAACAAACACTACCTATCTTGCATTAATAGTTCATTGCCTGCAGCTTCATTTTCTATTTTAAAACAACCTTATATTTTTCACAAATAAAAAAGTAACACTTTAACGTTACTCAAGGTGAAGAAATAAAATCTGGGTTTAAAAAGAAAACCAGCTGCCCATCTATCCCATCCCCACATAATTCTTGTATTTGACAAGCTAGAATTTGTGAGGCCCTATGCCAGCAAATGCGAGATATTGTACTTTTGGAAATGACTAAAAACTCATGCTAGTACTTTCATAGCATTTTTATGTTGTCTCCCTCATAGATGAAATATGGTATTCTGTCCTTTAAAAAAAAGAACTCACTCTGTTACATGATTGATTATGATAGTTTTTTTCTTAAAAGACAAATCTGGTAATGCAGAATAGCAGATTGCATGGATGATAGTCATATTTCTCTCCTTTGTAACATAAAATTTGTTTAGTATACTACTTTTTTTAAACGGAGATGTGTGTCAAGCGCAGTATAGCTAGACCATAGGCAACACGTTATTGTCTCTCGAAGAAAGCTATGATAACATGGCCACCAGAAGGTTGCTGAAAATGCCTGATGTAAATTTTCATCTCTGACCATGTGACTGAGGCTAAAATCAGCACAGGGAAATTTTCTTCCCTGTTAACGTATTTCCACTTCAAACATTCTGAATAGATAAACTCACCTTGCGAGCGTAGCTCATGTGTATAATTTTACAAACAGTAGGGAGTTACAGAGCCCACGCCACAATTCAAAGATGAAATGTTCGGGGTGTAATTCTAGTATCCTGCAAGCCCTTGTGTGTGCCTCACTTTTCAACATGCACGTAAAATGGCTGCATGTAGAAAGGCTGTAGAACCATTGTCAGGATAAATGAATACTAAATGTAAGAATTGTCACTATGACATGTTTTACACTACCTGCATGTTAAAAATCCTTTTATGCCAGTAATTTGCATAACATGCTTAGACAAGCATGTGTTGTTCCTCAGTTTCTTCAGAGAAATGACCAAAGTTAATAGTCCAGCCAGAAATGTACTCATATTTCATTGTACACAGCCAGTGTGATCTATAAATGATCTACACTAAATGAAAGAAAAGAAAAATAAAGGCACTTTTAATCTGACACTCCAGCAATAATGGTATTTATGTGTATGTATAATGCATAGGTTATATACATATATATGGGATTTATTCTCATTAAGAATTGTTTCCCTTCTCTGTTTCCTTTTTAAAAATTTCTACTCTGGGTGCTAAAAACATTTCTGGAATATTTGTGACAGTGCTCACATGACCTTTATATCTGAAAAATTAAAACCTACTAGTACAACTATCTGTTACCTGTCCAGTATCACTGTTTTCTAATTTCACATTAAAACTAACTTTTAGTCTGAAAAAGACTGAGTTTAGGAATCCTAGCATATTTTCAAACAATAATTTGTAGAAGACGCAATGGTGACTGTTATTATATATGTTATTTTCTAATATATATGCCTTCAGTTGTAACAGACCTACTCCAATGGCGTAAATGTTCCGTGTAGAAAATGTGTGTGCAGCAGAACTAGCTATGGGGCACTGAAGCGTAACGTGCTCTGCAGAGCAACACTGCAGACCTTATGTACTTGCAGAACACATATTCATAGAACTGTCCTGTTTGCCTTCTGTGTATAATCGCAGTTTATCCAAATTACAGTAAAATAAAGACCACTTAGTACCAGGAGTCTGAAATTACACATTTTATTTGAAGAAAGTTAACAAGTACAAATGAAGACTTTGATCGCAAATGGAAAAATCAGTCATTATTTCACAGAATAAAATATGGGGAAGAGAAAGTTGACAAAGATATCTTGTTTTTGCCATAAAATGTTAATCTAACTGGCAGCCATGAAGTTCAGTGAGCAGGTTTTCGGTCTTCTAATTTTGTTCTCAAATATTTCAAGCTGGCTTCTTACTGCACAGCTTTGCAATTAAGTAAGTTCTATCATGAGCATCACAATACTGAAAAAAAATATATAAAGCTCTTAGCTGCTTTAAACACACTGAGCATTTGATAAATATTATGCCTTTCTCCCCTCATCATTTAAGATGCTATGCTTATAATTACGGCCCCTATATCACGTGGTGGGTCTCCGTTGTTCTGGAATGGCATGAATCCTTTTACTTGATGGAAACCTGTGCCTGTGAAACAGAACTCTCCAGTGAGCCGCCTATTCTTTTCTTTTGAGTTAGATCAGTGATCTGAACATAGACACGTCGGACATCGTTTTGCTGTCATCACCACTCTGGAAGTGGCCTGCTGCTATGCCATGTCCCAGAGTCCCCATGCTCCATCCTGATCCTTTCCACGAAACAAATACACCTACGAGAGGCAGGACGCTAAAGAGAGATTCATGTAAACAAATCACAGGTTGTACAAGAAAAGATTATTTTCAATAGTTCTCAGCAATTGAGGTGGGTATTACTTGGTTTAGAATGACTTAGGGTATTCTCAACCCCTTTTAGGTTCGCAGGTTAAACCAGCGGATATCATCTTTGGAAAAATGCACAAAGGGGAGGCAGCGTCCTGGAGAGACTGCAGATAAGTCAACGGAAAGTACTTTTATTGGTACCTGTGATTGTTCTTCATCATTAGTTTTTCTTTATAGTGAGAAAAAAGTAAAATTAAAAGAAAGATTCATTATAGAATTTATATAAATTATTTGTATAAATTAATCTCAATTATTGTCTTTCTTTGCTCTTAGTTGAAATAGAAAATAATGTGTTAGAGTAAAATGATTTTCCTTTAGAGTCAGTTATCAGAAATTAGGCTAAGATCGAGGTTTCCAGATGTTCCTCCCTCATTAGTGAATGTATGCCTTACTGAATGCAAGTTGCCCATAGTCTCCAATATTATTCCTAGATCATAAAGTGAATTAAAGCACATTTTAAATTGCCCACTGCAATCCAGAGGAGTGCCTGTCAATAAACTATGCTAAGGTGAAGAATGACATATTATATTAACTCAAAAACATCCAAGTTCTTTATACCTTCTTATAATAGAAATTTTCACACATTGTAAGTACCCTCTGTGCATAAAAACACACACCCACATGCACACATACCCAGGTCTAAAAAACACTGTATTCTTACTAGCTTTTGTTTCATTTACAATAATGTGGATGGCCATCTTTCTTTTTCATTATATATTGCAAGTTTAGCAGTCATTGTCATATAGAATTTTAAAATAAGTAATTGCTATAATCATTTAGTCCAATAAACATTAATAAATAAGTTCTTCTTAAGTTTTCACTTTTATGAGTAATATCATAATATGTTTTTGGGTTATTCTTTTGTTTTATCTATTGTTTGATTTTGCCATGAGAGTTTTAAGGTAAATTTATCTATTTATCATATCATTATTCCAGTTTATATTATGAAATCAGAAAAGCTGTCCTTGGACTCAGTTTCCAAATATTTTATCCTTTGTTTTTGATGAATAAGTTCATGATTTTATTTATGCAAAGAGAATTATGTTGTTGTTGTTGTTAAATTTAAGTAATAAAGTATAGATGGTTATATTATTTCTCAAATGAGTGAACATTTGTTCCCATACAGTTATAGATTAATCCATTTTTTTTCTGGCCACTAGATGGATACTTTTTTCATTATCATTAAATTTATTCCTGGATTACCTATTGCATCCATTTGGTGCACAGTATTTGCACTGGTAGCATACTTTAAAAATGACTATAGGCAATCTTAATTATCATTTACTAACATAAGAATTTGGGCATTGGTAGGGAAAGTTTCTAGCTGAAAATATAATAGGAAGTATAATCAGTTTTGTGGTTTAGAAAACTTGAACAATGTCTTGAAAAGATAAATGAAAATAATAAAAAAAGATGGAAGATGAAGAATAATATAGATGATTGGCATTGCAATCCCAAAAGAAGTTGGAAAGCATGTGTGGATATATACTGTGCTACTGATTTGTACTTTCTCAGGTAGGACTAGTGATATACTCATTCAAAAATGTAGATGCTGATGACATTAAACAGTGGTCAGAGAAGTAGATGTTGAACTTCATGTGACTGTGATGGGTATGATAAATCTGTGGCCTTTTTCTTTGGGCTGCCCATTTTTGTACAAGAAAATTATCAGAGAAGTGAGATACAGTTGAATAAGTTGAAGAAATAAAACTTTATGGACACAGAAAGTATAAAATCTTTTTGCTATAATGAGGCAGGAAAAGATCTAGGAGAAAGGGAGAGCAAACTGTGTATTTTAAAATACAGTCTTTTTAAGATTAGGGGTGTGACACAATATATTTAATATAAAAAGAGCATTTCAGAATAAAAAGAAAGTGAATCTGACCTAAAATGTGATGCTGAGTCATTGTTATATATCAGGAGGAGAAAGAGAAAGTGGATATAAATATTTGAAAGGAGTTCTCCAAGTTCAATTAAATGCTTAGGCAGGTCCCCAAATTAAACTAGATGCCAAGACATAGTTGGCAAACAAAGTGTAGCAATTAAGTGCCACAGGGTTTAGGAACGAGGTCTCCTCTCAGCGTATTACGCTACATCTCCCTGGTCCTGTTCACCATGTACAGTGGGACTTAATAATTGAACAAATAGATCAGAGTCCAAAGTGGCATTTTAAAAGATACTGAAGCTGGCTGCTAAGGGTAAGCACAGCTATGGCCAGAGACCATTGTGGATCCCAAGGGCAGCTTTCACTGGCCAAATGGGAGTTTCCACTTTGGATAAATAACGTGCCAGGATCCCGGCGTCTGGTTTGAATGGAAGAAGATGCCATGCTCATAGAGAAAATCTACACACTGGGCTGCAGGAGTTTTAGCTTTAGCGATTTCATTTATGTACCAAGGACTTAGCTTTATGTGAAATCTCAAAGTAGGATACAAAGACAAGAATCTTGATTTCAGGATTTGATAGTTCATATCAAGATTTCAGCATTAATTTGGCATCTTTCAACTATTTATATCTATATGTATCTATAACATATTGATTACATAAAAATATATTGGCATTGTATAGGTTTTTATTTTTAGCTACTTATAATGGGTTTTAAGTTAACAGACATAATTCCATGAACAAATAATTTGCATTGATTTTTAAAACCTGATTTTGTATAATACAGTGGCCTCTCTGGTGGAGGATTGGGGGGCTTTCCAAAACACTGACATTGGCAGAGAAAACAAACTTGACTCTGCCCCTTAGATGTGAGCATCTAGAGTGCTTTTTTTTTTTTTCGTACTGGGCATTGAACTCAGGACCTTGTGCCTGCCAAGCAGGCACTTACACCGCTGAGCTAAACCCTTGGCTGGATGTATGTGGAAGCATGTGTAATTACACTTTTGATGGCATCACTCGCTTTTCTGTGTTAGAAAGAAAAAGAGCAAAGCAGAAATTGTGGCAGCTAAAAAAAATTTTATTGCTGCCTACATTTTATGAGGACTAGAAAAGATTTATTTCTAGGAAATGGAATTATGGAGTACAATTAAATGTGGAGATTGGGAAATTATTCTTTTTATTATTAATAAAGTAGTAGAGGATATAAAAGAAATACTCAACCTTAAGGTTAAAACATAGAAATATTTATATTTCATTTATTTTCTTCAAATAACTGCATTCACTCCCATGTCCCACTGCATCAGATAGAGCCAGGGTGGACAGGGTCCCTACTGTAGAGATGCGCGAACCAGTACAGAAATCTCTCAGACAACTATCCAAAGAGTTGCAGTTTGTCACTGAACTAAGGCAGGACTCTGCTACTCATTTAAACCTCTTTCTAACTGGTCCATACTTCCTTTACACTCTAAGCTCTTGCAGCAAATATGGTTACTGCAGTATAATCCCTCAGTGAAGTAGACTGGACTATGAAAATATTACAAAATTGCAACCTGAAATTGCTCAGTATCTGATTACTCTTCAAACAAAATTACCAAACATGAACTGAAATTTTAGGTTATTGCTTCAAGAAATTTTAGGTTACTGCTTCAAGAGTTTTAAACTAGAAAAGCACAGAAACCAGAAAAGTTTACCATTTTTATAACTGACAGCCAAGAACATACATAGTGAAGTTAACATAAAAATTACCTTTGAGTAACATTATGTGCTTGAGAAATCTGCCTAAATAAAGAAATTATCTGTGAAATGGGGATAAAAGCCTATTTTTAGTTTGAATCACTGACAAGATTAGTGAATAACATAGAGTGTTCTAAACTGCTTTTAAAAAGTCATGGGTTGGAACTTAGGGCGCCGAGCCAACCAGTAACCTGCCTGCCGCCCTGGTAAGTGACTGTGGTCTGGCAAGCCTCGGCCTCCCCAGGGTGGGGAAACAAGAAGCAAGAGCGTTTCCTGAGATCTGCGCCATGTTGGAACTTAGGGCGCCGAGCCAACCAGCCTGCTGCCTACCGGGGCACAAGCTTAGAATCAAACATATCACATATCCCCCCCACCCCCGTTAACAATTGGGATCCAGGGATCTGGGTATCTCTTAGGAGGTGACCATATTTGGTACAGCAAGTGGGGAGAGTTTCCTTCTGCTATCTCTGAAGGCAGATATTTTTATCGCCGTTTTGCTTTGTCCTGAGTAATGGTGTTGCTCTATTCAATACTCTGTGTTGATGTGTTCTATAATGTTGTGTATTTCTTTGATTTTGCTGTACCTAGTAGAAGAACAACTATTGTGAAGACAACGAGACATACATTGTTGCCTATTACTGTTGTCCTGGTGACCTGCTGTGATGTTCTGTGCCAATTTCACTATACTGTGTCAATTGGCTTTATTCCATCCTGTTTATTTTGTACCTGTTTGCAGCCTCACTGTGTGTTCACTTTGTATGCCTTAATTTTGTAACATGAACAGCTATTTCTGGGAGGACAGTATGTGGTTTGTCAACTAGTGATTTATGGGTTTTTTTTTTTTTGAGGTTCTCTATTGTTTCTACCCTTTTTTCTGTATTGCTTCTTTTTCTCTTTAAATAAAATTTAAAAAAAAATTTAAAAAAGTCATGAAAGAGGGTTACATGCTATCATCAGTACAGATTAATGGAGAGAGATTTTTGGAGGGAGGGAATATTAATTCATTTATAATTTAAGTGATAAAGGCATAAAACACTTGCACGTATTTCTCAATTAAAGTTACATGCAATTGATTAGGTTAAAGCCATTTTATTTCCAGATAAACAAATAAGAGAAATTTAAATTTCAAGAATAGATATTATGACTAGATATTTTAAAATTCCATTATTTTACTATCTGCTAATTTATAATTCACAATAGTTTAACCAGGGTTGGGTTGAGCTTTAACATACACTTGTCTCAGAATTTTAAAAAGCTTAATTTAGTTAACAAAGTGTGCAAAAATTGTTCTCTTACTCTAGATGGAAGTTTTTATCTTGGTTAAATAGTCAATCTGGCTTTAAGTAGCTTAACTGTAGCCACTGGCTACAAACAATAATCTTTCATATGATTGTTCTAATAATCTCTGTACATTGAGGAGAACACCTACTTTACTACATTTTATTCATTACTGATTTTATGATTTTATCCATATTTGAAAGTCATCTAATAATTTTTTAAAAATTTAATAATAAACTTCAAACACATAGCAAAAATAATGTCTTTTCAGTGTTCTTTAGTAGCAACTACAGATTTAATACTGAATTATAAGAATAATCAAATCATACAGGCCACTCAGTGATGTAGTAAAATTGATGCACATACAGTTGTCAGATTTGACTATTTCCATTTTTTTCATGCTGATATCTGCAAGACTTCACTACTTTATCTATAGATACTCATTTTAACAAGTCCATTCCACTCCTTGTTTTCTCTTCAAAAGCCATATATTACAATTTTTTCCTGAGAAAGAGATTGTTATTTCAGAAAAATATCCACCAAATGAAGGACAATTTTAAGACACAATTCAAAGGTGAACACTAATCAGTTTAAACTTATATTTTCTTCTTTGCTGATAGTCATGTGGAATAGACAGAGTTATAATTTTAGCAGGGAAAACTAATCTTCCAGTTTCTGAGAAACTTTTATTATTCCTAGGAAGGAGTATAACGAAAAGATACTCTCTCTTCTGGCCTTTGAATGTGTGTGATGACACAATTCCTGGTGTGTCTTGTCCACAAAGAGGGCAGTCTATTTACTAAATATGGCAAATAAGAAAAAAAATAATTTGGGATTCTTATCCTGGTTGGGTAGCTGAATGACTGAATCTCCAGACCTCACATGAGATAATAAATTTTCTTTTCTATACATGTTATTTAAATAATATTTATCACTGGATTTCTTCAGTGTTGCTACAAAATGCTTGGAGTCAGTTTCCTTGATATTTATCCAAACTGTGGTTCACAAGTAGATATATCTGTTGAGGGCTGTGGTAGGTTGAAGCAGTAACTTCAACAAAGTCTTGGCTACTATCTCAGTATTTTTTCTATCTCAATTTTTCTCTTTTCTCCTTCTGTGGCTATAATTGTTCACGTGTCGCATTGTTTCACATTTAAATGATGCTCTATTTTACTTTTTATTTGTGTTTCTGCTAACTTACCTGTATGTTCATTGATTTTTTTCTGTTTCAGATATACTCAGAATCCATCTAGTAAATCTTTCATTTTTGACATGTTTCTTTCAGTTCTCCATTTGTCTCTTTTTTAAAAATGATTTTTTGTGACTCTGATAAAATTTTCTCTGTTTACTTGTGTTGTTTACTTTTTCAACTTTCCTTCAGTACATTTTCCATGAATGATTTAAAGTACTTGTTTGATCACTTCAAAGTCTATTTCATTTCTGGAACTGTTTCTCTTG
>PVJX010036367.1:0-17643 GCA_004027295.1 Dolichotis patagonum
CTTTATTGGAGTTTGCCTTCTGGCCAAATTTACAGCCCGTTTTAAATTATCCTGCTGGGCTCTTTGCTCTTGATTTGCAACATAGGTCTGGCTAAAAACCCCAAACAATAGCCATGCCCCAGCCTCAACATTGGACAGCCTTGAAATTTCCTTTGCCAGATTAATCGAACAATTGCCCTTAATCTCAGTCTCAGGCAGTCTCTGGGCATGAGCAAAATGCAGACAAACTTTCTGCCAAGCCATAACACACATAATGGGGAGTCCAACAACCAATACAGTCCTTCTTCCCAGCAGAAACCTCCCAACACTGGTCTTTACTATCAGGCTTTCTAGCCTTCTGGTCTCCTGAGCTCTGACCAGAATCTCCTCTACAAAACAGCCTAAGCTGCTCCAGCTCTGTGCATCCAGGGGACATGTTCGAACCTTTCCAAACTCTGCTCACAATCCATTTCCAAAGCCTCTAGAAAAACATGGTCAGGTATAGTCACAGCAATGACCCCACTCCTCAGTACCAAATTCTGTCTTAATTTTTACTCATCACTGAGACAAAATACCTGATGCCCAAAGTTGGGAAAGGAAAGGTTTATTTCTTACAGTTTTTGGAGGTTTCAGCTCATACTCTGTTGGCTCCAAGGCAGGGTGGCATGGCGGGGCTGAAAGTTCATGGCAGCTACAAACAGCAAGGCAAAAACAGGCAAGAGAGAGAGACACCCCTTCTTCCTGCCATTACATCATATCCTGGCTCCACCCCTAGGCCGGTGTAGCACTCACACCCCAATCCAAGCGCTAGACAATGAACCAATCACAAATGCATAATGTGAAGGTATGAGGCTTGGGGGATACTGACATAAACCATGACACCCACCTTGTGAATTTACATGTTTTCCTCTACCTTAGACCTGTTTCACTTTGCAACTTTACTCTATAACAGTCCCTAGAAAAGACAGAGTCTTTGGCAACCCACTCAGGACTCCTTCTGTCTCTCTCTTTCAGGTAGAAGCTTTCTTTCTCTCAGTAAATATATTCTGCTCCTAACCTCTGTTGTTTCTATAATTCATTCTTCAGTTTTAGAGAACATGAATTCGTACCAGATATACAGTAGTTTGGGCGCTTTGTTCCCCTGTATCAGCGGGACTGCTAGATAATAGGGCAGTTCTAATTCTAATTTCTTGAAGTTCCTTAGTAGTGCACCATTTTATAATCCCACAGACTGTATAAAGTTTACAGTTTCTCCATGAATAAAACAATGCTTATTTTCCATTCTGATTTGTTCTTTTGATATTCTAGTAAAGTAACATTTCATTCGGATTTAGATTTTCATGTCTCTAATGGATAGCACCATTGTACAACTTTTCATTTATTTGGCATCTGTTCATACATAATTTTAAGCACAGTATCTTTTTAAATGATTTGTTGTTGTAGTTGTGATAATGGTGGTGGTGGTGGAAAAGTTTTCTGTTCTGTATACATCAACCTTTTATCAGATGTAAGATTTGCAAATTTTTTGCATTTCCTGTATTGTCTTTTCAATGTAATGGTTGTGTCTTTTGAAGTATAGAAGATTTTATTTCAGTTTGATATAATTCCATTTGTTTGTATTTGATTTTGATGCCCATGCTTTGGGTATCATATCCAAGATATTGCCAAATATATTGTCATGATGCTTTTCTCCTTTGTTTTCTTCTAGTATTTTCAGAGTTTTGGAACTTATATTTTCTTCCTTAACACATTTAGAGTTATTTTTGGTATGTAAAGACCTAACTTTACTCTTTTGCATGTGAATACCACCATATGCATCCTCTCTCTCTCTCTTTTCTTTTTGTTCTCTTCCTTGTTCCATCTCCTCCTCCAGACATTCACACATTCATATACATTTTTTTTACATTTTTAAAAGAATCATCACTTGCTGTGACTTTATTACTGTTCTTTGTTTGCAGGCTTGCATCTATTGTTTGAAATATTACAATTGGTCTCCATAAAAATTATTATGATACAGTAAAAATGGATTAGCATTTCAGGAAGAGAATAAAAAGAAGATGCTGATAAATACTTGAGACAAGATTCTTTTCTCTGACAATGCAGAAAGATAAAACATTCAAATTTTGACGTAAAAGGAGAAGTATCTCTAAGCCATGTTATGTTTTGCTGTGGCTAATTCTAATAGGCTGCCCCCCGAGTCCCAGGACTTACAGAAAGTTATTCATCATGGTTTTTTTTTCTCACAGGAAGATGAAAAAGAGAAAAGACATTAGACATTTAAGAAATATAAATACAGGTAATATAATATTGCCCTGTATACATAAGAAAAACTGCTTTCCAAGAAAGTGTTTATGTAATTGCAAGAGTTGTTAAGAGACTTGTGTCTATTCCCAGCTTGTTCCATTAAGTCATAAAAATCCTCTATCAGATAAAAATCCTATCAGGTTGTACAGAAGTATTGTAAGTTAATTATAAGTAAAACTCCTCAAAATCTCGCTCTTAACCTTTAAAATATTATCTTTTGCCTCAGATGTCTCAAGAAGAAACCATATTGCGACTTTGTTCTCTTTTCTACGTGAAATCAGATTCTCTCCAGGGTTCATTACATGACTTATTAAAATAGTCTGCTAGTAGGAAAAATTCTTCTTACTGTGTCCAGAAGACTTTAAAATTGGTGGCAAAGGAATTTGGATAGTCTCAGAAAAAAGAATCACTGAGTTGAGTATTTGAAGTTAGGTTTAATGGTCTAATTTCATGTGAAAATATAGGTGCAAGCTCAGACATATTTTGATACAAGGATCTGGGAACTAGATACTGAACTAAACAATTTACAGACCTTGGAATAAGTAGAAAATTATTCTTGAAAGCATCAAAAAGCAAATGTAAAATTGATCACATTGGAATAGAAATAATCATGACTAGAAAAGTATTTTTGGTATGTATCATTTTTATATAAAAGGAAATTATTTTCCACATCTTGGACCCTTTGGATCTTATACTAACATTTAAATAATTATTTTCTTCCTTTCAAATTTATGGGACATTTTATTCAGGTAAATGACCCTGAGCTTTATTAACCAAAGTATGTTAAATCAGTATACTATAAATCAAAAAATATAAGAGAGCTGCAGCTTATGGTAAAATTCTAAATTACAAATGTCAATCAAGTTTATATTCTATAGAATGATCATTTTGTTAAAATACTTTCTTCAAAATATACGCTTTCCCCCCCTTGATTTTTATCTAGTTGTATTTTCATGAATTCTTAAGTATTTTCAGTGTACAGATCTATGACGTTTGTTTATGCTACACAATTTACCAGACTAACAGAAGAAAACTGAATGATAATGTACATAGAATTAGTCTGAAGGCAGTCTAGAAGCAGACAAGAAACAAAACTAGCTCCACACAGGTAAGAATTCAGTCTTTCAGTTTGTGCCTATTTATTAATCAATAATTTAACTTGACTTAATATTAAAATACCATAGGCATGAATTTGATTTTATTAGAAAAGCACTTTCAAAGATACAAACTAGAATTTGCCTATATGCACTTTTTCTATAACTTCGTCTGATTTAGGGTTAATTTTATATGATTGGTTCACTCTCAAGATGGAAAATATTATTAATAAATCTTAACTAGCTAAGGCTGTCACTCAGTGGTA
Source organism: Dolichotis patagonum (assembly GCA_004027295.1). NCBI lineage: Eukaryota > Metazoa > Chordata > Mammalia > Rodentia > Caviidae > Dolichotis > Dolichotis patagonum. The sequence goes on from PVJX010036367.1 coordinate 3,644, forward strand.
CATCATATATTTTGCATGTGGTAAACCCTGGGTTCAATATCCAGAAAACACAAAAGAATCCAATCCAGATTTAGTGACCCTTAATATAACTATAAAATAATTCCATGTTGTATGGTGAATTTTTCACAATTATTTTCTACACAATTACTACAACTGTCTTTAGTTCTAAGGACAACAAATTTCAAATACTACTATACAGATTAAACTTTCTTTGTTAAATGATGAACTTCATTATAAAATGGTTAATAAAAAAAGTCACGTTGTTATCATGAATTGGGAGGTAAGTCAAGTAGATTTCTCCAAAGGCTGAATTTACTCATAGCAATGTGAAATGGTCTAATCCTAATTACCCAAGAAAAAAATTAAATTTCTACATAAGTAGAATCACCAATTAACAACTAACATCAAACTTCATCAACCTATTTCATTTTATGAGAGAGCTTTATTAGCTTCTAAATGTAGAACAGCTTTCCATAGAATCAAAGAATTTTAAATTTGAAACAAAATTTGGAGTTAATCTCTAGAGAACCTGGCACACAACTTTCTAAGAACAAAACTTAACTAAATAAAGAATAAGGAAGAAGATAATGTGCAAACCCTCACACTGCTCTTTTGAAAGGACTAATAAGAAAGGAAACTTGAGTGGCTGCACTGTGAGACCATACTGAGTGAAACAAATCAAGCACAGAAGCTTAACTATCACATGATTTCTCTCACATGGGACAGCCAAAATGTAAATACTATAAAGAACAAAATTAGAGCTACATACCAGGAAAAAAGGAGAAAAGTCTTTTGAAAATGGACAAGGGACCTAGATGTAGACAAAGGAGTGAGAGAGGGAAAACGAGGTAGAGGGAAGGAGAAAATGAAATACGTAAATGTACCAACTACCATGGTGATTGTATGCATCACGTATCACAAACATGTACTAATAAAAGGTAGACAAATCTCTTGCAAGAGTGTTCAAGAGAAAATAATTAAAATCTCAAGTGAATCTCAAACAGGAAAAATGAGGTATATGGGACATGTGGTAGCTGTTTCATAAATCATACGAAGTAGTCAATGAACTAGCTTACATCAATTTAAACCTTAGATAAAAGGAACAATTTCCTAGAAAAAGATAAATGGTCTAAATATATACAAATATAAATAAATAAAACAAAATTGATCACTATCACTTAGAAATGAAACAAGAAAATGAAAACTTCCAAAAATATTTATAGACATTTCATAAAAAACTCTACAAAATGGAAAATTCATACAAATTTGTGTCACAGAAAAAGGAAGAAAACTGCCTAATAGAGTTTCTGAAGTCGCTAAATTTTACTGTCACAGTTTGACCCCAAAAGATGTATGACGTTCCATTGTTCAACCAGTATCCCTTGTTAGAAATACAAAAACAGCACATACTGTTTTTTTCTGATTTATTTGAGGCTTACCATTTAAAAGTTTGTAAATTTATCGAGGTATACTAACAAATAAAAAAATACACATAATACTCCTGAAAGATCCTCTCTTATTAAAACCTCCTAAGGAGCTTTACTTTTCTCCTTCCTCCTTTCTTCTTTTCTTTTTCTTCTCTTTTCTCTTCTCTTCTCTTCTCTTCTCTTCTCTTCTCCTCTTCCTTTCTTTCTTTCCTTTCTTTTTTTCTGTTTTTTTTTTTCTTTCTTTCTATATGCAGAATTGAACCCAGGGCCTTCTTACTGAGTTTTACCCCCAACCTTTTTTATGTTTTGAGACAAGTTCTCACTAAGTTGTTAAATTATCCGGATTGGTCTTCATCTCGCGAACCTCCTGTCTCAGCCTCTCCCAGTGCGGGGATCACAGGCAAGCGCCACCAGGCCCAGCTTGATCCTTCGATCTTAATTATTCATTCAAAGCAGACTATCAACATGTCAACCATGTCTTTGATAAATAGTGTGATAGAAGATAAAGTGTTTTATTTCCCTCTGAAATAATTAATATTTAAACACAATTTTAACATAAATAATACTTTCTTGCTTTCCTAAACACTGAGTTTGAAATGCTACCTGGAAATTGAGAGTTTAAATTAACAATTTTATTCAAAAATATACTATCAGAGCTGGAGATTTAGCTCAGTGGTGTAAGCACCTGCCTGGCAAGTGTGAGGTCACGAGTTCAATCCCCAGTACCCTCCCCCCAAAAAACTACCAAAGCTTATAGCTTATTGGTTGATATAGACTGACATCTAAATATGCAAAGGGTCCTACATTAAGAATAACTGCACACATTCATGTTATCCACTAACTTTATAGAAGTTTGTCCAATTAAAATATTAGTGAATGTGCACTTCTAATACAGGTGAATGAGTCAAACACTAGAGATGGGCTCCTCTCAGGGTAAATCAGCTCACAGGAAATCATTCCTCTCTTCTTCCTCCTCATTTCTGCCTCTGATAGGACACTGAACTCAGACACAAAATTAGTAAAACCTCACACCCGGTTCATCTAGGCTGAACAGATGTGAAGAGAAAAGTCTGAAGTGAATTCTCAGATTAAAATGGCTAGGATCCTGGGAGAAGAACAGTGCTGGCTAGAGGGACTGGTGCACGGATCTTCAGGTCTCAGACTTGTACCCATTAGTTAGACCAAGAATTCCTGGGGGACATGAGTGTCTTCTAAAGATGCATGGATTTACCTCCTGAGGTAATGGACACCTCATGCCTTAAGGTAATAATCAGTTTCAACCCTTTTGTGAAGACAAATATTCCTAACATTTAAAGCTTCACCTTGTGTAGCTCAAATTAGGTTTCATTCTACAGACAAAAACACTGGTAAATTTAAATTTTTTTAAGTCTTACTGGAGTTAGCAACAATACAATTTGTGCCCTTAATTGTTTATACCTCTCAGCAACAATTGTTTGACAATATAATCAGATATTAAAAATAAGGTGGTAAATATTGCAGGTGATTGCACATATTTGAATTTTTCCCACTAGATACAATACCATCAAACATTAAAAAGTCTTAAATGACAGTATAAACATGGTATGCCTCTCTGTTTTTTTTAAATATTTACAAATATAAAAGCACTAAATAAAATAAGACTATTTACAAGACACAAAAGATTTTTCTTCCCTAGCGATGTAATATATTGTAATTTTAATTGTATTTAAATGATGATAGTCTTCCAAAATTTATCCAGATGCTTTGTTTTCTTTAAAGAATGCTCATGCAGTACAAGATGATTTCTATCTTTCCAGGAAGAATTGCTTATGAAATGGAGGATATATTCTATGGTCATTCACTAGATTTGTAGTTTCCAACTTCAATTAAAATATATTCATTTTTACAGACATTTTAGTGATTGCCACAAAGCATATAAATGGCAAAAGCACAGAGGAACTCAGTTTGTCATGACAAATTGGACATTGCACAATTATCCAATCAATAACATTTAGTTGAAAAAATCTCAAAATTGTGTACACCTAAAATAGAAATAGGTCTACAGAAGACAAAACCCTTCATGACATTGTAATCTAATTATTCATTTCTGGTTTATAAAATAATTTGTAAAATATATACAGTTTGTATTTTTAGCTGGTTTTATGTGAAAATTATTAAATAACAGGAACATCACTTGGGTAGATCTTCAGTTAAATGTTTCAAATCTACAGTCTCTATATAGTACGGTAAAGATCATGTGGTGTTTATTATAGTTATAAACATTTAATGGTTGATAACTAAATAGCATCTGAATCTTGCAAGATTTAATTGAACATAGCACAGTGCAGATGTGATATTTAAATTACTACTTATAATTACATGTAAAACACAATTGTAATATGATCACATGGAATTCTGAAAGAAATTTGCAATTCTCATTTTAAACAATTTTAATATTTAATTCCTTATTCTCTTCTGAATTATGAAGTATTTTGACAATAGATGACATAAGAAATATGTCAAATATGTTTATGAATGTTGGTTGTAAGTGAAGAATTATTACCTCAAAACTACCTGTTTTATGTATCCAAAAATACAGCAAAAGTAACAGAAAAAAACAAAGAGAATAGAAATAGAACCTAAATTAACTACAAATAATTTAAATAAAAGCAAATTAAGAACTAACTCAATTTTTTCATTAGATGCATAGAACTTGCAGAAAAAGGGAGAAGAATTTTTCTTCATTTTCAGTATCATATGTAACTCACGAGATGAATATTATTTATAAAAAGTCAAGGGATAATTACACACATTACTTATAAAAAGCCAATGAATAATGTCACAGTGCAAAGCTGATTTAAAGAAATCACTAACATTTTCATATGAAAAACCTATTAAATACTCAGAAATTTTCAGCTTGCCTTATTCATATTAAAGATGTCACTGATATTTTTATCCCTAAAATGTATAGAAGGAACAGTGACTGTGGAGTATTTTATAGATGATTACACACACTAACTGATTACACTTTCATAACAGTAATTTGTGTTACATTACTCTATAGAGTAGGAAAACAAAAATGGAAAGTGCCAAAGACTAAATTCAATTTGCACCACTGTGCAATACCATATGTCTGCAATGTCTCGGGGTCACAAATGTTTATGAGGAGAATCTTGTCAGCATGGCCTCAGATTAGAAAGGCAAAGGACTAAGGCTCAAGTGACTAACAAAGAATGTCTTGAAGCTTCATAGTCCTCATCTCCACAAAGAAAAGCACACTATATTTCTGGTAAACTGTGAGAACAAATTACACCTTAATATTTATATTAATTACCCTGGTCTTTCTTCATCAACACTTTTCTTGTCACTGTTGTATTGCAAAGAACTAGCAGACTTAAAAATCTGCAAGTAGGCTGAGAGAAAACTATAAATAAGGCATTCAACAAGAAACAATTTGTTAGATCATATAAGCTTATCATATGCATGTATTTACTGTAATTGTCCATGACATTTTAAAATAGATGAAGCAGTCTCAAAGTTATCACTCAAAGAGAAGATTCTGATAAAGAAAATAGATGGATTCTAGCAATGGGGCTGTCCGGGGCTCCATATGCATGTGAAGGTTTCTTATTTACATGTTGCTCATGTTTATGCATGTCCAGAAGAATACAGCTGCTACCCCATTCTCCAGAAATCACAGACACAGGTCAAGTCTACAAACAGCCATATCTGAGCTTGTAATGTACTTATCATGAAAAGCTAGAAGCTGTAATGGTAGGTAAGGAAGAATGTGACACAATTTGCTTTGAAAAGATAACAGGCATTTTTCAAAAAACAAATACTGTACATTCAATTCAGCTCCTTTAGGTGCTTTCATGTTATAGGAATTCTGCTAGTGATGAAAACAGCATCCAGCCAATCAAACGGCAGTACCCTAGTGCCATCCAAAGTAGAAGCCTAGTGTTTAAAATAACCCTGATGAATTATTCATAGAGCTGATGTTTATGCAAATTAGAGAATCATGCATCCACCTGACCACCAAGGGAAGAAAAAAACATAGGGAAAAAAATCCCACCATGCTTTTAGAATTCTCCAGAACCTATGTAATCAAATGATAATATTCTCTCATTAAGTGCATCAAGGAATTACAATCCTTACCTGGTTAGTTTGTAGGGCCTTCAGATTTTCTGGATGAAATAACTGACTGTGCATGCAACCAATAAAACTGAACTGAAAAGCTGATTAAGGGCACTTACTTAATGCAAAGCCACTCACTGAATATTCATATGATGCCTGTGTTTATGCAAATTAAAGCTAAAGAAAGCCCGAGGGGATTGGTTGTCATAGCCCACAAATACTGTGTACAGCAGAAAATAGAGAGAATAATGGCAAATAAATCTTGAAATTCATAGCTTTGGAGAAACAAAGAAGAAATAGTAAAATATTAAAAAGCTTAGGTGAGTTACAGTTTTATAGTGTTTTATTAATCATGTTACTTTAGAATATAGGCTATTCCCAACATGTAATGATCTATAATTACCTTAATGCCAAAAGATAGCATCACTTGTGTGTGTCAGCCTTATTTCTCACACGACCGTGTAGCTAAGCAGATCCTTTAAGTATAACAGAGTAAAGAAAAATTATAATGAAAGTAGGATTCAATATACAAATAGCCAAACCCAGAACTGTATAATACATTTGTGAACCAATATTAAGTATTTGATGTAGTGATCCAATATGGCAAAAATGTTACCAGGATGTGAAATATCATTGCAAATATGCAACAATGCATTGAGTTCCTTGCTTCTCAATATTTTAAGATACCTGCTGAGTTTGAAATGGAATTCATTTTAGGTTAAGTGAGCTACTGTGAAACTTTTGGCAAACAAGATTCTGGTCCATGCCATTTTAAATTCCAAAAATGATCATTTTTAGAATCTAGTTCCAATATTGTTTTTTAAAATCCGTGCTAACGTGTAATGTCCCAGTGTCAAAAAATGTGAATCCTCACATGCATATGTGATAAATGATCATAGGTATTGACATGATTCATAATGTTTAAAACATGTGAGGCAAGCTTGGCATAAATACTCAACGTTGTCAGTGCTCCTCCTCACTTTTTACCTCTTGAATAAATAAGATGTAGAGATGGCTACAGATGCTATAATATATCTGATAGGTTTGTTTATTTGTCTGTATTTTCTGGTAAATAATTTCAAAATTTAATTAGAAGGCAATATTCTCTATAGCAGTTAGCACTGATTGAAGTGTTTTTCATATTTGAATATTTTCCTAGTAACTTTTATATCCTCACTTCACAACACTTTTGTCTCCCAAGTAATGTGACGAGTTTGTCAGTAATTTTGACACAAAAAACATTTCATGCACCTGAAGCATCTATACAAAGCTGACTACCGTTGCAAATATTGTAAAAACCGGATATAATTGCTGAGCTGTTTTCCTAAGAATAAATTTTTTAAAGTTTTTTGTGGCACCCTTGGCTATCAAATTAAAGCTTTCAATGACTGGCAAAAATTTCTCCATTTTAAAGTTGATCCATGGATTTCCATGATCGTAACTATCATAGAGGCATACTTCCATATGCACACATGTGTTTTCTTTGGATATTCATTTATTCTAATAAATTTCTCCTTAAAATTATCTTTTGCTATCTTTCAGAATTGACTTGAAACAATGGAATAGACATATAGAATTAAGAATAATGTTGGTAAAAGTGTCAAGAATTGTGAATTTCCATTATTATGTTATTTTAAAAATTTAATGTGTTAATTATATCCATACACATGTTACATATGCAGAAAAAATTAATGGATAAACAGCACTTTCATTTAAACCTGCTCTTTCATAAGGCAAGTCTTCTAGTGATTTGAGATATATTGTACAGAAGGCAGACTGTTAATTTCTTAAAGAATACTGTTAAAAGTTCCTAAGAAATAACATTTAGATTAATAAGCAATTTACATTTGCTAAGCATCTTTATCTCCACAAGATCATTCATTTTTTTAAAAAAATCAATTATTAAACATCAAACATTTTCGACTTCTGAGTGAAAAACCAAAACACATTCTTGCTAAGACTAGTTCTTGCTTTATTAACCTACCAGGCTCACGTTTTTGATTGTAGTAACCTAAGACTCCCTTCAGAAAGATAATTCTATTTTCAAAGAAAATGTACCACACACACACACACACACACACACACACACACACACACACATATACACTGCTCAGATGAGCTGCTATAGAAATAGTAAGTAGGTATCATTAATGTCATCCTTTGTCTAATTCCTGATATTATTAGTGGGATTTTTCTTACCTTGCTTGGATAAAATCTCTTAATCTCTGGCCCTTGTGTAACTGTGCGGTATTGCTGACAACTTTAAAATATTTATAAACAAAATCCAAACTGCCCTAGGCCATGGTTGCCTCAGATCTGTTACCTTGTATCTATGCACCCGAAGAGCAGCTTAGGCAGTGGAGTGGGCTTTGTGAAAAAGTGTAAGAGCCAACTCCAGACAAAGTAAACCAAAGCGGCTGAGACTGAGTTAACTGGCTTAAGCTACTGGTTCATAATTTCCAGATTTGTATTTCATCCCGTCTTTTACTCTATGGGCATAAGGAGGCCTATCTGTAGATTCTTACCAAGGTTTCAGGAGGTGACCGAGTTCGGCTCATTTGCCACGTGCTTGGAGACGGAGTCTCCTGCAGCACCAACTCTCTGGCCTTCGTGATCACACTCCTGATGGGAGCAAAGGGGCAGCTGAAAATCTGACCGTCCAAAGGTGAAGCTGCAGTCCATTTTCTCAGATGTGAAACTTGCTTGGCCTGTAAGTGTTTTTAAAGCTCGTTGCCCTATTTAAGATAACAAGATTTTACATTTTAAAAAATCCAGAATTTTCTCTTTCTTCCTGGAAAGTCGGAAGGTGTGCCCTGTGCCTAGAGCTGACTTTGTCTCAACTAAGGAAGCCCCTGTGGTCAGGTTCAGACTGTCCCCCAAGGTGGGGCCGGAGATACCCCTCTCCTAGAAATCCTCACCGAGACACTTCTTTCTTTCATGCTTTCCCTCTGAGCAGCGGGTGTTCAATCTACAGTAGCAAAATCTGGAGAAGGGCTAATGTTTGAGACCATTTTCTACCCACTGTGAGTCTGATTGTACGTCTTTACTTTATAGATGTGTGTATGTGAATGTATTGTGCAAGAAATCCAGGATGCGTGGTAACCTGCATACAAGGCAGGCTCCCCGGTTACCCAGTGTGCTTCAGGTATACATTGTGACAGTTCTGCTGGCACCAGGTATTTTCATATCCTTTCAATAAGAACAGCATCATCTGAAGATCTCCGCTGGAAAGGTGAAATCAGATGTCAATACTAGTATTTTATACATTATTTCCTTATAACAATTTACACACACACATCCACCAATAAATACACAATGACGGTTAACAAGCTCCTTCTCAGCAATAAATTTAAAGAGAGTATCCCTGGGTTCTTTTTGAATTTTTCCTCGCTAAGCCTTCAAATAGCTAAACTTCCTGGAGTGTATCTCTGGTTTCACCAGGGATCACAGTCTTCTACGTCTCCTTTTGGTCTTCACAATTTGTACCCGTAATCTGTCTCTTTCATTTGACAAGGACGGAAGGAATAGAAAAATAATTAGGAAATATTCGGCCACCCCTAAGAACTGCCTCATCTTCTCTTCTAAATGGCCCTGGCTCAAAAACAAGACTATGGTTAGCTGGGCAGATGTGACAGAGAGATTAGCCATTCCACACTTCTCAACTACAATAATTGATAAACTTTAAGATTCTGTTGAAATTTATATAAAATAGGCCCTGGCAAGTGTTGCCTGTAAGACACCATTAAATAATGTCATCATCAAGTAGACTGGTTTCTTTCTAAAGGCTCTATCTCAAATATCAAAATATTTAAAATCAGCTCAAGGAGGCTGAAAGGCCAGGAATTATTTTAATAAGCAGAGGTGGGACTGCAGAGCATAGATCACTAGTCTCCACAGCCCCAGGTCAAAGGATGAGAAGTCTTCTTCTTCCTGTCTTCTGTCTCCCTCTCGTTGGTTTGTGTGGACCCTGCACCATGTTTCCACAGGTGCTCACTGTACGCAGCCCTCCTGGGAGTACCCCTTACTCTTGATTTTGTTTTCTCCTTAAATCTCAAAATTCCTCTTTTCCTCTCTTTCAAAGGATCCGATTGTTGCCTAGGTCACTGAAGTCAGCTTGATAAATTCCCTGGAGCAATAGCATAATCGATAATAAAAGGGACAACGATGGAGAAAATTTGGTTCCCATGAATATTTTCTCAAAACGCACTTCAAATCGCACCACCTAAGTGAGTATTGCCCATGCTAGCATCATTCCAGTGACATCTAATTTAAGCTTTTAAAACCCAAACAAGGAGATACTGTTAAATTCATTTGAAAAAATTGCATTTCAAAGCCCAGCCTGGGAACCAGCACCATGCGTGGGCCTCCACCAGACTGCAGCAGGCAGACCTCAGACCCTACCAGCACTTGGGCTGGCAAACAAGAAGTAACAATCCCCCTAACCACCACCATAAGAGACTCTCACCACCAGAGAAACACATGCTGTGATGATAGCGATGGAGGTGAAATGCAATTGGATGCTTGTGGTGCTTTGGTGTTTCATCGACATTGTAGGTCTAAGGACAGTGGTCCGCTCATAGGTTCAGAGGACAGTGGTATGCAGTGTGGCATCTGGGGAGGCTCTCCTTCTGAGGGCTGCGGCCATCATTGATTCCCTATAGTCTTGTTTTGCAAGTCCTATATCATTTCCTTTGCTTTGTTGGGTTGGGTTTTGTTCTGCTTTGTTTTGTTTGTTTATGTCAAACCCAATGGTAGGGGCAGCTATTTCAAAGATAGCAAGATACGTTATGGTAGCCATTTTGGATTTACTACTGTCTTGTTTTGAAGTCTTTTACTGAATTTATTGTTTTGTTTTTATTGTTTATGTTCTATTCTGTTCTGTTTTATTTTTTACTATGTCCTCAGTTATCTGAAACTATTTTGAAGATATCAGAAGGCACTATGGTAACTTTGGTTGATTTGGAATGTTTCAAAGTCCTGTATCTCTTACACTGGTTTGTTTTGATTGGTTTTATTCTGTTTTGTCCTCTTTAAAATAAAATTTAAAAACTTATCTTTTAAAACATAAAATAGATCTCATTTCAGTGAGGAATGAGGAAGCTCTAACTCAACCTATGGTTCAGTACCAGTGTGACACTACTGCAGCCCAGCATCTTGTTCCCTGAAACCACCTCAGAACCTGTGCATTTCAGAGTACAGAGTGTCGAGGAGAATGCAGTGAATATTAAATGAACTCTGTGCTATAGTTAGGATTCTGCTCTACTGACCTTTCCATAGAAAGCTGTCTGTTTCCATCATGGATGTCTATCTCATCCTCATTGTCATAATTCTCAGGTTTCCCCTCTATTCTTTTACCTTTCTCAAGGGTGTAATTACGTGAAATTTTGCTGATGTCAACTTTCCCTTTATATATCTACCATGATACCAGACTCAGTATCCTTGCTCTAAACATCTCCAATTCCATTTCTAAGAGCTTTGGATTTTGTCCTTACTTGGAACATTTTGTATCTTATCTTCTCTCCAATCATTCTCTTCTACCTACAGCTCACCTACTTCCTCTCCTCTACTGAACCTTCTTTTTATTCTAACTGCATTTAGTGTTCAAACTTCTCTGCTTGTAGTTGCTCAGTGTCAGTGGGAATAAATACCATAATCAAACATAGTAAAGCTGCTCTCAGCCCTTCAACCATTCTCTTCAAGAATTTTGTCAACTATGTAGAATAAATATAACACCCATCTCCTATATTGTCATTCTCATAGATTAAACATAAAAATGCTGAGTTCTCTTTATTCCCTTCCTCTTCTTCCTCTCCCCTTTCCCCATACTTCATCCTTCTCTTCTTTAAGTGCATGTGAGCTCATCACCTTCAATCTCAGCAGTGAGCTGGAGAATTTTTCAGACAACACCTTTCAGATAATCTTTCACTCCTGTTATGTTTTGCATCTGGATGTACCCCAAAACATCATGCAGTCATGATGCAGGCTTTTTGAAGGTGGCTGAATCTAGAGTTTGTGTTTTGTTCCTGATCCAGTTGTAGGACTGGGAGTATGAGTGCTACACACACCCTACGGTGCACAGCCTGTATACAATGTAAGGGAGGAAAACATGATTGTCACTCCCTTTTGCTCTTTCTGCTTTTGTTGTCTTCTACCACCGTAAAATGTTGCCCCTCTGCCATGTACAACCCTGCATTGGAACCAGCTGATTATGGACTGAAATTTCTGTATTTGTGAGCTAAATAAATCTTTCCTCCTTAACTTTAGGTATCAGATATTTTTCCTCAGCAATGAGAGAAAAATAAAACTAAGACAGAACTTGGTATGAGAAAAGGAGTTGTTGTGACTACATATGACCACGTGGTTAAGAGCCTTTGGGGATGATTTGTGAGAAGAGATTGGAAAGGTTTGGGCAGCTGAAAAGAAGCGAGGTGCAAAGTCTTAGGCTGTTCTGCATGAGTGATTCTGATCAGAGACCAAAAGGCCAGAAATTCAGCCAGTAAGCACCTGGCTTGGAAGATTTCTGCTGGGAAGAAGGGCTGTATTGACAGTTAGAATCTAGATGTTGTGTTTTGCGGCTTGGCAGAGATTTTGTTGGTATTTTACTCATATGGCAAGACTTTGCCTGAGACAGAGATTACAGGCAGTGGACTAACTAAACTGTAGAAGATATTTCAAGGTATTCTATTTTGAGGCTGTGGCATGGCTACTGTTGGAGGCTTTTAGACAAATATATGTTGAGAATCAAGAGCAAAGAGCCCAGCAGGATGGTTTAAAATGTTGTGAATTGGACCAGAAAAGAAGCACCAGTAAAGCTGTGAACTGCAAAGATAGAACAAAGGAGATCTTGATTGCTGAGAAGGAAAAGGAGAACAGAAAATGTTCTGAGGGCGTCTCAAGGAACAATGAGACTCCACCCTTTGTAGTTTGAAAACTGCAAAAGGGAAAGACTAAGCTTTGAGAAGAAAGCTGAGGAGCACCATGCTCCAGGATGGTGAAAGTGTAGAGAATTTGTTCCTCAGAATTTGATTCAGAGTGGTCAGAAATCCAGGCAGCCAAGACAAAAGAAAGCCTGGCTTCTGCTCCAGCTGGCTGCAAACCCTGATGTCATCCATGTCGTGCTGAATTTAGGTGCATGCAGAATGCAAGAGTTGTGGGGTTAAGAAGACTTCCACCCAGATTTCAGAAGGCCTATGAGGCCAGGTATTCTGGGTGTGGGAATCAGGACATGTGTCTTTTAGAAATCTCCCCATATAAATTATCTGTTGGCTTTGGCTTCCTGTGCATCTTATCTTTGTTCATAAGTGCTGGAATTTTCAAGATCATTATTGGTAATGAACGCTATTTATTATCCCACTTATATCTTAGGCTAATTAATTTGGGCTCCAGGACAAGGGAGGGTGGCACTCATAAACAATCCCTGAGGACAATACTATCAGAATAAGAATGAATACAAAGAAGTGCAGTTTTTGCAGCAATAAGTAAAGCTGTAAGTTAGCTGGATTACATAAAACTCAAACTTTGAAATTCACATAAGGTCATCTGTCTTGTTTATGCCCCAAAATGCTAAACAAAATCAAACAAAAGTTATCTCTGAAGGAAGATGACCATATAAAATTTCAAATTATTTCTATGAATGGTTTTTGTTTGTTTGTTTGTTTTTAATTTGAAAGAGAAAAAAACAAAAGGGGGCTGTACAGAGAGGATCAGAACAGGACAACATAGGCAACACAGTACTTTACATTAAGTCAACTGGACATCAACAGTAGCTAACACCATATCTCTTACTCTGATATAGTTGACCATAGCTTCAAATACAATAATATCAAACATAACACAATAGTATAAAGCCATGCATAGAGTGACAGAATTACAGGGCTTTCTGAACCGAATAACAGAAAATGTTCAATGGGTACTATAATATCTCATTTTTGATAAAAAAGAAAAAAATTTTTGTTTGAGCTATCACACATATTCAAATTCCAATAAGACACAATGTGATAGAACCAATGGTAGTAGAACAAAAAAAGCATGGTAGGAATTATAAGGAGGACGATATTAAATCAGCAATAGCTGTCATAATGTTTTGTTTTCTTCCAAACAGCTATTCATATCATCAAGTATGATATAGTCAAACAAAACAGGATAACACCATTCCAACTGATGATTTAAAACTATGAAAGACTTCGAAGCTATGAGATGGGGACTCATGCTTTCCATAAAGTCTTATATACTCTTATCAAATCTCATATTAGGGAGACTATATGGTATTTACCCTTGTGAGTTTGGTTTATTTCACTTAAGAGAATGGTCTCAAGTCGTGTCCATTTATTTATAAATATCTCGATGTGATCATTCTTGATAGCTGAGTAGTACTCCATTGTATAAAAATGCCACAACTTTTTTATCCATTCCTCAGTTGATGGGCACTTAGGTTGTTTCCAAGATCTGGCTATTACA
>PVJX010036368.1:0-17626 GCA_004027295.1 Dolichotis patagonum
TGTGTGTTCTTCCCTTGAGCACTGGCTTCCTCATTTTTCGGACAAATCGGAAAGTTGTACCTGCCCCTTTTCACACAGACGCCAATGCTCCCCCAATCAGCTGTCAATACGTCATTCAACCCTCCCCTTCAACTCCACCCCCTGTCAAAACCAAGTAAAAGCCCGTGGTTTTGTCTCCCTCAGAGGGTGCTTGTGTCTCTTCAGCAGCCCACCTCCACTCACAACAAAGGTGTCTTTTCGTTCTATGTTTTCTCTCCTTTTGTTTCTCTCTTGTGTCAAAGGACCAAACACTCAAGTCGTTTCCTCTTTCCTTTCCTGGAACTACTCTCTACCTGGCGGCAATAACATTAATGTCAGTATAAATACCCCCTTTCCCTGACCTTGTTGTGACCCAGGCAGCTTTACTACTTCTGAAAGGTGAGCTAACAAGGCCCTTTTGAGTGTCGCTTTAGAGATGCTGTTTTGGAAAAGCCAAGCATAATGAAGGATTCTGATCCCAGGCACGAATGTGAGAGACAGATATCAAGCTCTGTAAATGTAGCTGTAGTCCCACTCATCTGCTTTCTCTCACGGGCACCACGGCCTTGTCAGCAAAGGCAGGCCGCTGTACGCAGATGATGCAGGAATGGTGTCTCGTTGGGGAAACCACTAGCACTGAGCAGAAGCGAACACTGCCAGCTGGAGGGTACCAACCCTCGTTCCTGAAGGACTTAATTACACTCTCCATGTCAGGAAGCAAAGCTGGATTTGATTCATTCGGGTGACTTGTCTTTCCTATGGAACTATTTTCCAGTACCGCTCCTGGAGTGCTAGCAGCTGTTTATTTAGAAGCCTGTGTGGCTCACCCTCAGACCAAAGGCAACCCTATGTCCCTGTGTTTACATTTCTGCCTTTCATAGCATGGCATTCGGAGAGGCCTTTGTGAAAACAGAGCAGAGTCCTCCAGGGAAAGCACACAAGGTTCGAGCTGTAAAATCTGAACCCTGGCTCTGCTGTTTCATGTTCTATGACGCCCCTTAATCCCTGCGTTGTTGAGGTCAAGGATCTTGTCTGACTGCTCACTATCTTGTACTGAACAGAATTCTCATCTGATTCTGTGCCCTGTCATGTTTGGGGTGCAAGGCTGATGCCCTGAGGATCTCAGGCACAGCCTTTTGTCAGAAGTTAACATTTTATGGGTGAGTGTGTGTCTGTGAGATTTTCTTTAAGCAGAACTCTGTGTTATAACTGTTATCGGTCAGACAAATGCTAAAGTACAGGGAAGGTCTTTGGTTCAGAGTTCTGGGAAGTCACCTGGGTGCAGATCTAAGAATGAGTTGACAAAACCAAGACCAAAAGAACTGGACAGTTTAGACCTAGTCCTTAAGGAATAATCATACGTATGACCTCATACTCGGACATACCCTGTTTCTATAACACCGGAAAAATATTTGTTTTGAGTGTAAATATGTAGGGGTCAAATCTTTAGACATTTCAAAGTCTCCTCAAATTTTAGAGATCCCAGACAGGTAGTTACAGGTCCCAGCTGTGAATGTATGCGGCTGTCTAGAGGACAGGAGACCTTTCCCATCCCAGCCTTCATACCAGAGAACCCACCAGCAACTTCCTTTCTCCTCTCCTTGATCCTTTCCTTTGCCACTGTCATTGGCCTCAACTGGGGGTGAGTTTGCTCCCAAGTGTTAACATCTGGAGAAGTTGGTGTCATTAGATGGTAGGCACCAGGGCTGTGCCAAAACTGTTGGGTAGAAGCCATTAATGCTGATAAACATCCAGCAATGCATGAGGAAATCCTCCAAAACAATTATTTAACCCCAAATATCAAGCTACTAAGAAACTCTGCAATAGTCCTACATTGTAGCAGGAAAAGTCCTTTGCAACTACCCAGCAAAAAGTGTTCATCTCTACTCAGACACTTCCCTGCCTCCTCCTGTGCTGCTTTTGAATCACCTCACAATGCAGCAACTAAAATGATCTTGTCTAGAGGAATACAGAGCTGGATGTGGTGCTGCATGCCTGTCATCCCAGGATCCTAGGAGACTGAAGTAAGAGAATTGCATGTTCAAGCCAAGTCTTGACAGTTTAGCAACTTAGTGAAGCCATATCTCAAAAATAAAAAAATAAAAATAAAAATAAAGAAACAAAAAAAATTAAAAAGGGCTGGAGATGTAGTTCTGGGTTCCATCCTTGGTATGAGGGGGGAAAAAAAGGGCAAGGAAAATACAAAAACAGAAATGAAAACATGCAGGCTTCTTTTTCTTTTTCTGCTCAAAATCCTCAATGGCTTCCCATATCCCAAAGGAAAAGCCAATGTCATTGTAATAAGCAACAGTCTCTGGCTTCATCCACTCCTCTGGCCTTATCTTTTAGTCTCTGATTATTGTTCTCTTGCTCCTTGGTGTCTGTGAACCCACTAGCTCCGCACTGCTTCATGACTTTTGCACTTTCCCTGCCCTTTGCCCCGGAAGTTCTCCCCAACCACATCCACATGTCTTCTATCCTGCTTCCTTCAAAGATCTGCTAAGGGCTCCCATTTGTGAGATCTTCTCTGCTAACCTCTATAAAATCACAGCACTCTCATTACTCTCTGTCTCTTCACGGAGTTGCGTTTTTTCCTTAGCTTTTACTGCTGTTGTATTTGACTTTTATCTACTTATATCTTTTGTTTATATGTTATTTCTTACTAAATTGTAGTCTACATAAGGCAGATATTTCTAACTATTAATGGTTAAGTCTTTGGTCCCTGGAAAATGTCTAGTCTTGTGGTATTCAACTACTGTGCTGAATGAATGAAGTATAATTAAGAGAAGAACAGTTGTCATTTATCCACTTCATTCTGATATTTATCAGATCATATTTATATTTCTGATGGTACAGTGGATATCAAAATGATTTAAAGCTTTAAAAATGAATTCTCAAAGATACTGATGCAACTACCTGAAGACATTGATGATGCAGGAAGATAAATCCATGAGTTAATGTTTAAAACTCTGAAGATCCTAATTTTGAAGGCCAGCTTTAATATGTGAAATGTTTTCTTACTTTGTGTAAACCAAGTAAATATTATTTTCCTAAGATGTGAAATCAGCACTAGAATTGTGCACTGTATTTTTTACTCTTTCAGTTTTTATTATTATTATTTTTTACACTACAGAGACAATATGATATTTACAAATGTCAGTCTGATTTGTTTCACTTATGAGGGTAGTCTCAAGTTACCTACATTTACCTATAAAAGCCTCAAGATCATCCTTTTTATAGCTGAGTAATATTCCATTGTATAAAAATGCCACATCTTTTTTATCCACTCTGCAGTTGATAGGCATTCTGGTTGTTTCCAAGATTTAGCTATTATAAATTGTGCTGCTATAAACATGGGTGCACATAGATTGCTGTGACATGATCTTTTCAATTTTTCTGGGAAAATACCCAGGAGAGGAATAGCTGGATTGAATGGAACTTCCAATCCTAGTTTTTTGAGGAATCTCCACACTGACTTCCACAGTGGCTGCACCAGTCTAGACTCCCACCAACAGTGGAGAAGTGTGCCTTTTCCTGTACAGCCTCATCAACGTTTGTTATCAGCTGATTTCTTAATGGCAGCCATTTCCCGTTGTATTGATGGAGGAGCCCAACTTGGGCTCCCTCTGCAGCAGTTTGTGGCAAAATAGAAACTACAGACTTGGAGGAGCTGAAGTGTCGCTCTGCTGCTAGTGTAGCACTGGGGTTCTGGAAAAAAGCAACCTTGTTTCCAAGAGTATAATGATTTAGCTCAAAATTTTAATTTGTATGGTATCAGTTTTCTCATCTTATAAATGTGCAAAGATATCTCCCCCGCAGCAGGTTAGTGAAAAAGGACGAGGGAGAAGCCAAGTGACCCTGCCCATCATGTCATTAGTAGTCATTAGCAGAATGAAGGTGAGTCACAAAAAGCAACTTAGCCTAACCCCACCTCAAAATAAAAAGTAAAAAGCACTGAGGGTGTAGCTCAGTGGTAGAGAGTCTCTGGGTTCAATTATAAGTACTGAAGAAAAAAATAAGCCCCACCAAAATACAATCCCAATCTAACTGTTAAATTTTATGACTCTTTAAAATATCAAGATAAGCTGAATACTTTTGCAGTCATAGATCAACACTGTATTTTTTTCTTGAATTTTAAGTTTAAACACAGTATTTTCATTGAAACTTAAGTTTAAATAAAGTTAACATTCACTTGACTGTCGCCCTCCTCATATGAGCTATGTTCATTGTGAAGAAGTAGTACTTTTATCTATACACGGGGATTTGACTTGATATTCTTTGTTACCACTGCTGCTTAGGCCTTTTTTTTTTTTTTTGGTAAATAAAATCCCAAAATAAAATATTCTAATATGTTGGGAAATTTTGCTTTAAACATGATTCTGCTAGATTGATCCCATGTCTTTCAGGCAGAGATCTAAAAGCAGAGATCCCAGGGCGGATATATTTTATCCACAAATGAAATGATAATGTGAATAAACACATGTTTGATCTGTGCTTGGAGCTCAGGATGCCTAGAGCCAAGGGTGCATCCCTGGTTATAATTTGAGCCCCCAACCAACCACCAATGTAGGAAAATTTAAATGCTCTGAAAGACTGAACTAAGCTAAATGAAAACTTCTTCAGATACTTGTGTTACAAATCCTTTGACAGCACACTGAGTTTGGATCATGAAAGCACAGCTCAATTTGTACTTCTGATTTTTCCCAGTTCCACATTTTTCAAAAATATTCTTTCACCACCTCTCCGTGCAGAAGGCAATAAGCTTGCTTTGTTCCCCAATCACCTATTCATATCAAGTTAGTTACACCCAGTGAACCCACCCTCGTTTCATGGAGCCCTCCTATGGAGCTGGGGTCTGGTACAGAGACTGGTTTATTATAGAAAATTAAATCACTCATTGCCGACAGACAACCTTTCTTTTTAAAACAGGAATGAAACACATGAAAGTTGTTAAAAAACAAATTATTTTCCATTAATACAAGTTGCATGATTGAAAAAAGAAGAGCACATTGCTGTAATTACCGGTACATTAAGCAGGGGAGGAGCAGCTGTGTGAACTTGGAGTCCGGAGAATAACAGCCACCAAGCCAGCTTCCCCATATGGTCCAAGGGAGGAGGCAGGGCTCTGGCTGCTGGGGGGCTGGGGAGAGGTGAGGAGGGGGCAAATTGGAATCCCACTCGAGTAAGAAACTCGTGCCAAGCACTGTCTGGCTTTCCGATCCAAACCCAGCTTCCTTTGGGCTGCAGTAGAAAATCCCCCTGGCCTCCATAACAAAAACCTCTAAAAGCAATGTTGTTTTTTCCTAAAGAGAGCAAAACGTAAGCGTTTTCAGACCTTTGGCTATGCTGCTACTAATAGAAAAGGCGACCTCAGAAAGCCTGAGTCATCCCCTCGACTTCTTCGGGTGTGACTATGACTTGGGATGGCTGGTCTCACTTCATAAACACTGCATTGGATCTAACATTTGCCTTGTCTCTCAATTTAAAGTAGCATGTGGCCAACAATGACAGGTTCCCACAACCAGGTACTGATTTCACCTCTTACTGTGAAAAGCATGTTAGCCATCTAATTGGCATTCCTTCCAGAATTTGGCAAACTTGGTCAAAACAGATTGACACTATAGTAACCATTCATCATCAATGCACATCCTAAACGGAAAAGCATTCCATTCTTCTTACATGGTGTGTCATAAATTAGAAACAATACATTTTATTGTGAAACCTCCTAGGAAGACATTCCTGAATGGGCAAGGCAGAAAATACTTGCATTATATTATGCAGAGCTAAAATTTGATAGTTGTCGGAAGGGTTGGCTATAAGAAATCTAGCTATTTGCAGGAGGAAATACCAAATAGGCTACATCATTTGAAGAAGATGTTTTTGTGAGTACCATGTCCAAAATCATTCTGGTTTCCACTATATGAAAGTTATTGTCACCAAGGATGGTGACCAGCTGTTCTTCATTGCCACTGAAAACAGAATGGGGGGGGTGGCATTAAGATGGAATTCAAGGAATTTGAGCTTCTTGAAATTTTTAGTGAGTTAACAGGAGAAGGAGCCACACCAGAGAGTTATATAATAGATGCCTTTCATTTGCTGTTGCTTGCTTTTTTTTAACTTTGTAATTAAAAGAAGGTATTTGAAAACAGTTCATGTATAATTTTATCCATCAGAAAAATAGTAGATTTAAATATCTTATAAAATATTTCCCCCAAAACCTGAAAAATCTTTTGCAAATACTGTAACTATTGAAAATTAGGCTATGTATCGAGTTTACCACACTTAGTCACATTACATTATCATGCAATCTTGTAAAACAGGATTAATTTTAAAGACTCCTATCAGAGATATGCAACTTTCACACCATAAATTTGGGCAGGCATATTCCACAGTGGGCTATAATATTTTCCATGTGAGCTAATACATATCTAAAGAAATGTCTGAATTTAAAAACAACAGTGATTGTTTCAAATAAAACATACAAAATTCTCTCAGAAAACCATTAGACAGTTAAGCAGAAAAAATAGATATGAAAATATTATTTGATAGATTTTAGGGTTTCCATATGGGCCTTGTACTACAGGAATTTATAACTACATCCTAGAACCAGCACTGAGATATTAACCTGCAGGCCGTAATGCAGCAGCTGTGGGGAAGGACACTCCTTTCACACACAGAGCCCATCTGTCTTTGCCAGGCTTCCAAGCTTCACAGCACACACCCTTTCATGTTTGCCATTCAGCTTGAATGAAAATTTCTTCTGGGTCTCATTCCAGATGCCCCGTGAGACAGAGGTACCTTTCAGCAATCAGTATATTACCAAGGGCTGCACTTGAATCTGAGCAACTCTGTAGACGTGGAATCAGAAATGAGGGATTACTGGGTGTCACTCCGCAAGTTTTTCTTCTCAGATCCCATAAAAGAGCATCACTTTCATCTCAGATGATTTGCAGCTTCTCTGACAGCTAACGTTTATCTTTGTGACCCATGCTTTCTGTGGAGAAGATGCAATTTGTAGGTAGCTTTATACTTTTAATTTTTTTCCAAGCAGGGAAAAAATAGCTTCACTATGCCAGTGCATTTGAGTCAAAATTCTGGGGCATTTTAGGCCATTTGCCATGACCCTCTGCATGAGTGTAAGTGGACGCAACTAATTCTGCCAAGTTACTGAGTTGGTTACTTGCTTCAGGAAATAATCACTTATTTCATTTGAGGCACAATTTACATGAATATCCAAATGTTTACTAGGGTCTGCAGCTATATGTGAAGTTATTATTTTTCTCTTCTCATTATCCTTCTATGGAGCAGTTCCAAGGATCCCTACCCAGTTCTTTTCCCTACAAAAATGTTTGCTCTATCCACTGAGGATCCACTTGTGAGCAAGAGGCAGTTAATCACTGCAGTTAAGAACATCAACTCTGGACTCCGATCCAATGGGCTCCAATTCCAGCTTTGCCTCCTTACAGCTGTGTATCCTGTGGGTAAGTTACTTAGCCTCTTTGAGTCTCTGGTTCTTTCTCATAAAACAGGGATTCAGGAGTATCTCCCTTACATGGTGGTTTTTGAGGAGTTTTGGAAATTTACCTTGCTTGAAACCCTGTAAGTTGAGCACAGGAAAAAAGGGGGAATAAATGAAACATATCAACGTAAGAAGACCAAGGTCACACTCCTTACTTCCTACACAGGAGGAAAAAACACCATGATGTATATACTGCAGACAGGGCACCAGTATACAAAGTCCAATTTCAGTTGGAAGCAAAGTTAGATCTTCTTTTAAGTAAAAGAAGATAAAAATATAAAATATACAACATTGAATGAAATAACTCCTGATAACCAGTTGCTGGTAATAGGAGTGAGGAGGATGTCAAATGACAAATCACCTCTATTGCCTCATTTGTCATGTTCCTCTCCTAAGTGGAGATGGAATAAATAGATGGAGAAGATGAAGATGAGCGAAGGGTGAAGTTCCAGAGAATGAAACAAACAAGGTTCAGACCCTTTACTGCCTCTTTCACGGAATTCAGAGACTTCCTTCACCCTCCCAACGCTTTCAAGACCAGATGTCAATGTGGTTGTATTCACTCATCAGTTAAACCAGCGTTAGGTTAGCTGAGCACTTACTGTGTTTCTGGGATTCAACCTGCCAGAAGCTGGGGAGAAAGGCTGAGAGAGACAGGTGTTAAGAAAGTTCTAGATTTGCAAAGATAAATAGGATGCGTGCATCCCCCAGGAGCTCATCTCCCGCACATGAAACAAATGCCTTGAAGCAGCCAAAGATCAGAGTAGAGATGTTGAGATGCTTGAGAAAATGAGGTACAGAAAAGAAATCAAGAAAGAAGTGTCTGCCTCTGCTTAGGAAAGCCTGAGAAGTCTTCTCAAATGAGAAGATGCTTGAGTTGAGGGCCACCACATACGTAAAGATGGACTTGGTGAAGGAAAGCAAAAGAAGAAGGAAGGCATTGGTCAGCAAGGGACCAACGCCTGGAAGAATGAGGAATGCTTGGAGCATGCGTCCTGATGCTTGCGGCTGAGATGCAAGACATCGTGTGGCAATGTGGTGCTTGCAAACCTAGACGTGACCCAGTTATCTTCAAAGGACAGTGAGTGACAGTGTGGTAGAGGGTCACTTGCGAAGTCTATTGCCGCCTTGGCTCATCTGATTTCCTGTGTGGGGGAAGGGACAGAGAGCTCGCGCTTGCTAAAAGTCTCAGGGCGTTTAGATGATGAATGAGTCATTTTCCTTAAGAACCAGCTTCCAGGAATCCTAGGAGACAGGAGCAGGATATTCTTTCCCATTTGGCCTGTGCCCCATCTCAGCATCTCAAGTGTTGATCAGCTGTTCATCTCAGTTTTCTTGAATGTGTAGCATTTACTTACACATCATCTAACTCAAATAATGTAACATATATAATCCTCATGATTTATAAAATAAATTTTATTTAAAACTCTTTAGTCCAATTTCAAAAACGTCTTACTCATCCCCAATCCTGCCAGTCAGCTTTCCTGCAAGAGGCATCGGTAGAATAAAGCGGTGAAATTAGTCTTTTCCACTTGTGATGCTGTCGAACTAACTGCAAAAGTAAATCTCCAGAGCTGCAGAATTTTATTATCATTTACTTAGCAAATGATTATTGCTGGTATGGCAGTTCAAGTGGGGGTTGGAAGCCATTTTTCCTGATGTCTGGGAGTTTACAGAATAATGATTTTAAACATAAAATACTACAAAGAAGAACAAAGGCCTTTCAGGAGATATCACAGAATGGAGACTCTAGTCCGAACAAGCATTTCAAAGAACTTGCTTGCAGATGGAATGATGGGAAAATGTCCAAGGGTATAAAAACACAGTGACCCATCCATATAAGTAGTCCAGAGTGTGGAAGCTGTATAGGTTGTGAAAAGCTGCTGAAGAAATCTGAAAAGGGATTATTATTTTTAAATTTCAGGTCAAGAAGAGAAGCACACTGATGCAACTCAGAATCAGAAGTGCCATGTCAGATAAGATAAGACTGAATCATGGTGATTTTTACCAGACTGGTCATGTCCAGACACTTAATCAGTCTATAAACTTGTTCTACAGCTAAAATCTTCAGAGCCACCAAAGGCCTATGTGAAACAGTCCTAGAGTATGTAGTAAACACTATGCTATTTGGTTCTTTTTTATCTATATAATAGAACTATAAAAATTGATGTGGATTAGTCCTACCAATATTAATTGGTAGGCCTCAGCCAGTTCAGGTTTTCAGTAGAAGTAGATCAATGCTTCTAGCATTTATTTTACTTCTCCATTTTTTCAAAAAGCAGCAGCACCCACCCTCTGCACAGCACAGAGATGGAATCTGAATGAGGAAACACACCATGCAGTAGATGTGTGAGCTATGTCATTCATCTTCGTGCTCATTAATGAAGAATGAACAAAACAAAAAATGTTTTAAAAAAATAAGTGCCTGACATCTGGAATTATTATTGTAAAGCTGAGCTACTAAGCAGGTGGAGCATTTTAATCTCAGACTCCATCACTTATAAAACCTACCCAATTCCTTCAGTATTTGTGAACGACTCTGTGAAAGGAATTCTTAGGACAAATAAATGGGGGCAGGTGTAAATTAAAGGAGAATAACACCTGTCCCTGCAGCTGGCCAACAGACCTCGCTTTAATGTGCTGTCTGCTGGGGAATTGAGGCGTCTCGGGTTACCCAGAGGCCTTAGCCTACAGTGGAGTGTGCAGAAAGAAATTCTCGACCAGAAGATGTGAGGGTTGGTCTGCGGCCAAAAACAATGGTGAAACAAACAAAATGAAAAGTTCTGTCAGGACAAAAGCGCCCGATCACAAAGCAGCACAAAACTTGGCCATTTGAAGAAATGAACCCCAAACCAAAGTCAAAACTGGATGAACAACTGGTTAATCCCCTTTTCCCTTCTAATGATCCCCTGGCCGGCGATGTCTTGCTAAAATCAGAACGCCCGGAGTGTAGCCATCAGCAGTGTCCAGTGTCTTCATTTAGGGCTGATTCCGGCTGCTTGTGGAAAAGAAACTTGCAAGATTTATGCTCCTCAGCCTTCTGTCCATGTTTTTTTCCATTAAAGGAGGAATTTAGAGCAAAGTTGCCCATGTAACTCCAACCCAGAGCTGGAGAAGTCCTCGCTGACTTGCAAAATAACTGTGGCTTCAGCAGAATTGTGTGCCCAATGGTAATAGAGGCGAAGTCCATAAAAACTATGTACACATAATTTTTAAAAACAGGAGAAAGGAGCATGTACGTAGGTCCACTTTGGATCTAGTGGTTGGTTTTCTCCATAAAGCACACCTAGGTTTGAATAATGGAGATAGTACGGAAGAGGAGGTTCTTTCCAAGAAAAACTCAGAAGGATCTCTCTAGTAAGCATTAGATCTTTGTGCAATATGCAGGTCACAGAAAAACTATCACAGTTATCTGAAAAAAATGCAAAGTATGGAAAAGCTGAAAGAGGAGAAAAATCACTCTTGGGGGCCATAAGACAGAGCCCTCAGTATCCATAGTGTGGCTAGAAGTAAAGACAGGTTGGCATGATTGAAGGACCGTGTATCTGCTGGCCAAGAAGAGACTGTAACTTTTCTTTTGTACACAGAACCTGGAAATCATGTAACAAGAGACAAGGCATTTATGTCCCAATCAGAACATGGGCACAATGCAACAATGTTGGAAAGATACCAGTAAAATGAAATACAGGGTGAGCCCTAACCCACTGAAATCAATCTGGGGTGTGGTGAAGGGTGGTTCAGGAGGTCAGGAATGCCTCATGCAGTTTTAGAGGCCACTGCAGAGTGGGGTCAATGAAGCAGGAAGTGAAGCTGTGAACACCAGTGCAAAGACGTCTCTTTGACTTTGGCCGGATGTGGGTTCTGACTATCATAGATGGAATTTATTGGGTCAACAGTATGTGAAATGAGAAGAAAGCCCACGCCCAAAGAGGAAGAAAGTGCCCCAGGTGTCCAGTCCCAAATTGTTTGGCAGTAAATTTAAACACTGGGGGAAAATCATTTATTCATGGAAAAATGCGGTGAATTATTTTAAAACTGCTAAGACGTCCATTGCCATTTTCTGTTGTAAACAGATATATACAAAATTGCATTGTTATTTTGAATGAATGATTCCAATTCACTAAATTTTATTTTAATATCTTTGCTCAAGACATTAATGACAGGGAATCTACTCACAAAAACACATAATTATAGTTGTGATACAATTTATTTTCCAATAACACTCTTTCCTGAGTAATACTTGGGGAAAGCTAAACCATTTTAATTTTCTCTCTCTCTCTCTCTCTCTCTCTCTCTCTTTCTCAACTCATATTTAGTTCATGACTTCTTTTTATATGTGAATTTCCATTACCCCACACTTGATCTTAGCCAAAAGGCCGAGAAGCAATGAATTTCCATTACCATAAGAACTAATTAGAATCTAACTACACTACAAACTTTGGTTCATTACAAACAAACAAACCACTAATTATATCAGCACTGACTCTACAGAATGTGATATGGATCTGCTTGGGCATTGTCACTGAATTTGAGAACACATCTGTGTAAGGCTTCCTAAACTTGGTGAGTTATGAGTATGCATTCAATTTAAATCATGCTGTTTGCTATATTTTTCCCTCTTTTGGAGAGATGGAGTCAGATAACAATTGAAACAAGGACACATTTTATGAATTCTTAGCACTTCCCAGTATTACTTACTTTTATCAAGTATCAATTTTCTCATGTAGATTCTAATATTTTGATGGAAAGAGAAAAAATTCAGAAATACATTACTTCTGTAAGGGTATACTGTGAAGTCACATATTTCTAGCAAGTAGTCAGATTTTTCTTTTACTCATGGGTTTGAGAATTCGTGTGAGACTTGAAAACTGATACTTTTCTAAAATGTTGTTCTACCGCCGAGAAACCGCGTCGCCGCGCCAACATTACATTGGCAATAATCTGTTTAAAGTGCCAACCATAAGTCTTAGTCTGACACCATATAAATAAAATTATATTTTTAAAAGCAAAAGATTGGCAGAAAACATAAGCCTCATTTACTGACAAGCTTAGAGTGGCTTTTTTTAAGAGCTTAATTTTGTAATTTAGTCATTTTCAATATGTTATACAAGTTAAAGATTATAAATTAGTCTATCACTGTTAGCTGCAAGTTGCTTATTTGTCACGTGGTACAAACTGCTTATCTAAAGCAAACCTAATTTATAGACAGACTATAGTCACAAAATACTATTTATCAAGTCAAACTCTCTTCTTCATATGTAAAAGGGTATTAGGTGAGCGTTTCTCAGAGAGAGGACTGCAGAGTTCTAATTTCAGGACTTTCTCTGAGTGATAGGTAAAGGCAACTGTTTATAGGATGAAAAAAGAGGGAAACTGATTTCAAATCTTTCATAGATTCTTTCTATAAAAATATATGCGTGACTCTTGGAAATCTCTAGCATGAACTTTCACAATAATTTATTGTGAACAGACAAACTGTGGCATATAGACATTTCAGTTCAATTCCATAAACAGGGATTAAATACTTCAACTCACTAGATGAAGTCCGTAGTATAAAGATAAATAAGACAGTCCCTTGATCCCAAGAGGGGAAGATAGAGCCACATGTACCACTCTACTGTGACGAAGAATGTTTTAAACAATTTCTGAATTTATATACAAAACCCCTTGAGAACAATGAAGAGAAAGCAGTAATGTTCAGGTGAAGTCAGGATGTGTTTAGGAAAAAGTAATATTTGACCCATTTCTTGATGGTTCAATAGATTTTCAACTCAGTCTCTGCATTTCCAGCACTAGCAGCAAGGTGGGGGCTGCTGCCTCTTGGCCACCCAAGAGCTGGAGCTAGCAGCAGGTAAATGAAGAGAGCAACATCACTTCCGTTCCATCTCCACCTTTACTCACAGTCCTCTCACCAGTCTTACTCCTGATATCCATTGCACAAAATACAGATCTTAAAAATGTAGCACTTACTTTTGCCATTGTCATTTAAAATTTCAGATTCCTTCCTTATTGAAGCAGCTTTCATGGTTTTCCTAGGACCAGTCTTCTTTTGACTCTCTGTAAAATATTGGCATACCAGAAGGAGGTGCCTTGGGTTCCAGGGCCTAAGTGTTCCTACCTACTTCCAGGTCTTTAGCTAGACCTGTATGCCAGTGTGTCTCAAACCTACACCTCCAGTCCTGATCCTTCCCAAACCTACAGCCTTATAGTTTCCTCACCTGCAGCCATCACTACTTAATTTGTAATCAACAATAAATAAGTAATATGGGCCTGATTTTAATACCTCTTGACTGTTTTCTAGATCAGTGCACCTTTCCCTGTCCCTGTAACAATGGATCCAGTAAGACCAATGCAGCTGTTCTCGAGTTTCTTCAGTGGCTTTTAGTCACTTCTACCTCCTGTGGCCCTGGCTTTATATTTTAGCCTTCACCTTACAGACAGAATAATGCTTCCCCAAATAAACATGTGTTAGAGTTTTCTAGAGAAGCAGATTCAGTGTAAACTACGTGCATGATTATATAATGGACTCCTGATTTGGGCTCACAGCATCAGAGATGCCTGGTGACCATCTTCAGGACCAGAGATGGAGGAATCCAAGATGGCTACATGGAAGCTGGAGAGTGGGGGTGCCATAGCACTGGAAGGTCTGAGGCCTGGGAGCTCAGTGAAGAGTCACTGCAAGTCTCTGTCAGAAAGCCAAAGAGTCCACATAGGAAGAATGTGAGAATTGGAGACCAACTGCCAAGGCAGGCACAGTGACCAGAGAACCTCTGAAGGAAAGGGAAATACTTTCTTCTTTCCTTTTTTACCCTGTGGAAGCTACAAGCCTATTGGCTGGGGCCACCCACATCCTGTGTGACTCTTCTGCCCTCAGCTTGCTGGCCTGGGCATCAATCATCCACAGACAACAAAATTTACAGAGCAACTAGGTGGTTTTTACACAGACCAAGTTGACACAGAACAGTGAACGATCCCACACCCTATTTAAGACAGACTTGAAACTATTTATCATACAAAGTCTACTTGTGCAGATTTACAAATGCCTTCATTGTCCAGTGTTTTTCTACCCGTCCAGTTTCACCACAGTTGGTCTTCTTCCTTTTATTCACTGGGAAATCACTATTAATATCTTTAACTTTTATATCATGAGCAATCATTTTCTTTTGCTTGGAATCACTCTACTCACACATCTTTCTCTTCTTTAATTGGTTCAACTTACAGAGTATCTCCTTCTGTAGCCAGAGTTTCTGTCCACACACCAGCACCAGCACCATCAGAAGCATGAGGAAAAATGCCTTATTGTACACATTTTGGAATGCTATACTTCTTTCAGCATGTAACACACTTTAATCAATTATTTGTTTTATCTTTTGCTATGCTGGAACAGTGATGTCTATAAATATTAGGAAAAGTAGTTTTCTTATTCATCTTTGTGTCTTGGGTATGTAATATAAATCTGGCAGATAGCAAATACCATGTGTGTGTGTGTGTGTGTGTGTGTGCGCGTGCGTACTCACGTGTATACAAGTCTTCACACTGATCTACACTTCCAGCTCTTTCACTTTTAATTTTGAGACAGAGTCTCACTAAGTTGCAACGCTACCCAAGTTAAGTAGAACACGCCATTCTCTTGGCTCATCTTCCCAGAGTGTGCCACCATGGCTATGTCATCTAATTACTATTTCTAGACAGATAAACAACATGGCGATGTGTCTAGTCAAGGTCTAGAAAACTAGTTTTCTGACAATTTCAAGGTGTGAAAGGGAAAATGAAGCTGACAAAAAGACCGATCTAATTGACAGATTCTAAGTTATGAACTAAGGTAATTTTTTAAAGTTATACTTTAATCTTGTTTCATTGGTACTCAAAAACAGCAGATTTATTAGCAGCAGAAAACAATATGAACAGAATAAAAGAGAAAGAAGAGACATCAATGATTCATCTATTAAAAATATTTTATTCTTTATTAAAAAATTTTAAAAGAGAGGTTGAAGACTCATGTGACAGCTAAAGTGATGAAGAGGAAGAGGGAGGGGTAGTGTGGCCAGAGACGATGCCACCTGGATGCAGGAGGCAACAGCTCAACTTTGAAAGCCCCATTGATGTGGGGGACACTGGAGAAGAATGGCAATCAGTTGAGAGAGGAAAGAATAACTTTTAGGACCTTTTTATACGTTTTCATTTGAAGGACACACCAAAGTCATTAGAAATAAGATTTGAGAGACAGAAAAGATGAGGAGGTTTGCAAAACATACTTTGGAATTTGTCACTATTTCTGACTGAAACTGCAATGTATTAAAAACTATGAAGAAAGAAGAAAGTTTATTTTGCTTAAAGTGTTCCTTATATGGAGCAAAAAGAAGGGGAAACTGAAAAGGCAGGAAAATGATCAATAGTAGATACAGGAGAAGAAGTAAACTGGTACAATGTGGTTTAACCATGTTAAGGAGAATTTCAGAGAAGAAATACGTGCATTCATCTCAGTTACTTTGGAGAAGTCCTGTGGGAAAAGGCCGTAAGTACAATCTTTGAATTTAAAGCTGGCAGATAATTAGTAACTTTAGACTGCAATTTCAATTATAGGCTGTCATTTGGAATGGCATTGTAATAGGTTGAAGAATAAGTAGAAAATGAGAGAAATGTACAGGTCACTGCAGCCTACACCTGCAATACAGTTGATAAAAGGGAAGAGATGACACAAGTATGGTCAAGGGAAAGACTTTTAAAAGTATTGAAAGAGAAAAGTACATTTGAAAGTGAAATGGAAATATTCATCAATATTTCCACATCACATCAATACATAAAAATAAGGGATAATTTGGAAGCCACATTTTTCTTTTTATTTAAAGAGAGAAGCCACATTTTAGATGACTAGAGAAGACACAGACCTAGAACAAGATGGAAGAAATGGGTCTTTTATGGATAAAAAGAGATATAACAAGGAAGAGAATAAAATAATCAAATCTGTAGGAATACACTAAAAAAGTGGAGATCTAAGTTGGAGGCACAAAAATCTTCCTGAGTTTTTAAAGATGAGTAGAAATTTTACACATACTACAATGAAATATTCCAGGAAGGAAGAGGAATTAAAGGGAAAGTTAGAACCTTAAGTCCCCCCAACCCATTATATTTTACCACTTCCTGTCTTGGGGTACAAGGCCCTATAACCCTTCCTGACAGGTAATGTTCAGGGTCTGTCTTGTAACCACAAAATGTCCCAATTAACTTCTGTGTCTTTAACACCCCTAACCTCACTGTGTAACACCTACAGACTTTGGCTTCTGCAAAATTGTGCTTTGTCTCACCCTGACCTGGCCCAACCCAATTTAAAAACTAGAGCATAAAACCTCCCCTACCCAAGTATTTGGGATCTGGAATTTGGAACACGTAGTTCCTTTGGCTCCCTCCACTCTCTAAGTGTGTTTGTGTACCTGTGTCACCAGTAAGGCTGATTCTGACCCCAGCAATATTAGTCTTTCTCAATACACAGACACAAGGAACTTCACATTACACATAACAATTTTAAGTGGCTTCATACGGATGCTGGTTCAGAATCAAGTAGATGATAATTAAAGATGACAATGGAAAGATGACTGGGACCAAATTATAATGGACCTGTTAGGAAACAGAGACTTCAGTCAGGAAACAGAGACTTCAGTCTCTAAGAGGTAAGAGGAAATTGTTCAAGAGGTAATATAGCCAAAGAGGTTATTTATACACTGACTATGGATCACTGTAGCAGGTCCAGAAGGAGAATATATCTAAACACGAATTCTCATAGTAGACATATTATAGGATAGAGAGAGCGCAGTAATATGAACTAATATTTAGGAGAAAAAAATCTACAATCTGTGGTTGTTTAGGGATCTTGGAAAAGTCAGGGGTCAAGGTAAACTTCAAGTTTCTCTTTTGAATAATTGGACAGGATTTGGTCTAAGATGCTATAGGAGTAGAGGAGTGAGTTTAGTTGCAAGCATGGTGGACTGCACAGTTTTTGTTAGAGAAGTTTACTGACCTGCTAAGTATATGAATCTAGGATTTATAAAGTGAGTAAAATCAGAAAGCTAAGTTGGTATGCTAAGGGCGTAA
>PVJX010036369.1:0-17624 GCA_004027295.1 Dolichotis patagonum
AAGTGAGAATCTGAGCACAAATGTGCTCAGGAAGGACCTAGCACCTATGAATTTCCCGTCTTCTGCATTTTGGTATGTCTGGGCTCTCATGCATTGCTGGTGCCAACCTCATTCAGTGTGGGTCCTCTCCATTCAACTGACTTAACCACAGTGTCAGCCATCTCTGGAAATGCCCTTAGAGACACATTTGGAAGTACACTTTATCAAGTTTCTAGGTATTTCTCAATCAAGCTGACAATCAAGATTAACTGTCACAGAGAATCTTATAACCATGTGATAATAAAGGCCTTTTTGGGTGGAATCCTGCAAATCCAATCTGTGCTTAGCATAACCTCTGGACTCAACCACCAGTTCTGTTCACTGGCTTTTTAACCTTATCACTTCACTCTTTTGCCTCATTCTTCCTAAG
Organism: Dolichotis patagonum; assembly: GCA_004027295.1. Lineage (NCBI taxonomy): Eukaryota > Metazoa > Chordata > Mammalia > Rodentia > Caviidae > Dolichotis > Dolichotis patagonum. The sequence continues at coordinate 410 of PVJX010036369.1, forward strand.
ATGAAACCCTGTTATTTTAACCCCCCTAAAAATAAGATCTTGTGAAGTAATTATAGGCACTGTGATGACATTAGAGATGCTTAATTCAGGCTAGAAAACAAGAGGCTTACTTTGGGTGACCAACCATAATGGTTTGCTCAGGACTCAAAGTTTTCACTAGGACCTGAGACTTTCAATGCTGAAAATTGGAAGTTCCAGGGCAAACTAGATAAATATGTCACCTTCATTTTACTGGTAATTTTGTTCTATATTTAATACCAGATGTCTGTTTTGTTCCTTGGCTTGTTAACCACAAGCAACTACTTATTTGCCTAATGTATATAAGGAAATGTGACACACTGAAAAATCAAAATTTCATCCTCTGAGAACCTAGAACCCAATAGCCGTTACTGGCTCTCAGGTGAGTGTGATTCTGCTAACCTCACTCATCATATGAACCCCACCCTGGAGCTCAAAGTAAGCCAAACTTCAACTTTCCAATTGGACCAACATAAGACCATACATATTTTGTAACTACCCAGCTCCCTGAGGTGATTTAGAGGCACATGATACAGATGAAACTTTATTCATTTGATGTTTATATAATTTTAAAGCAAAGGGGGTCTTCAGATATTACCACATTTGCTCATTATTTTTCCTTGGTTGTCACATACCACAGAGCTAGTTTCAATAAATCTATGTGGCCATAAAGCATTCACATTTTTTCCATCTTTTACCACCCAAAAAGAAACTGTCAAACAGAATGACAGGTAAACACTTTCCCTTGAAATCTTCAGTCATTTAAAGGAAAAAAAATCTTAGTTTAGAAGCAAATGACATTTATTTATAAGGAGGGATCTCACTTCAAAGTCTCATTTTTCTGGGATCCAGATCATTTGTTTTAAAAAAAACACTGCAGATAATTTTAGTCTGTTATTCCCAAGCCCGTTTTAAATTACTGTTGATAGAGAGATGGATCACTTGATACTGCTTCTGGGACAGAACACAGCAGCTATTCTGCAGCTATACAGCAATGCTGTTCAAAGATTTAGGTGAAAAACTGAAAAAAAATAATTTCTGGTTGAAACTAATGAGAAATGTATTGATCTGTCTTGAATCTTTGCCAAACTAGCAAGCCAAGGACACATTTTTTATGTAAAACTTTAATGATGATAAGCTGCGGTTAGACACTTTCAAATTTACAGTCTCTCAACCTCCAAACAAAGTGTTTTAGTACTGCACCCACGTATGAAGTTCTTCCTTCAGCTAGATTACAAACCTCTATACAGTGATATAGAAAAGAAGAAATAAAGACAGGTACAAAGGATACAAGAAAATTGTAACTAAAGAAATACACTTTTGGGGCTAGGGATTTAGCTCAGCAGCATAAGCATCTGCCTGGCAAGTACAACGTTGTGAGTTCAATCCCCAGTCTCCCCCAACCCCAAAAAGGAAAAGCAATTTTAAGAACTTATGGGTCACAGGCAATGTTACACCAAGCTATCTATATTGGCATTTTCTTGGTTAATTTAGGTTTCTTTCCTTCCAGATCCAACATGTCCAAAATTCCTTGACAATACCATAAACCCATAAATTGGCTTAACTGAGAAAGCGAAGAGGAACTTGATCTTAAGATAAAGGAAAAGATTGAGAGACTTCAAAGAACATTTGCATTATTTATCTTTTAAAAAAAATCTAAATTCACAAATGTAAAATGGGCCTATACCCTTCCGAGGGGTGGCCTATGTTTCCCATAGCTTTCTATTCCCCTAAGGGAAATATAAATGCTCCTAGTTCCAGGGAATAGCGTGCCTTTCTCTTCAGGGCCCACTCACTAGTTCCTTGAGCGTGTCTTTTAAAATTTTTCCTTGCTCCTATTAAATCTTGTAACCTGAACAACTACTTCTGTAAATCTTTTTGTTTGTTTGTTTTGTTTTGTTTTGTTTTGTACCAGGGATTAAACTCACAACTTCATGCTTGCCAGTCAGGTGCTTATGCCACTGAGCTAAATCCCTGGCTCTGAACAACTACTTCTGAGACAACAATATGCAATATATTAACTAGTTATAATTTCTTACTTTAAAAAAAATTATGTATCTTTTCTTTTTTCTGTTTTGCTTTTTAAAATAAAAAATTTTTTAAAAATCTGCCTAATCCTTTCATTCCTCTTTCTGACTTGTTCTTAAAAGTCTTTTTCTATGACAGGAGTCAGTGACCTTGCAGTTTATTCTACAGGTAGAGTGGTTTAGGTTGCTTATCTCCATCTTGGAGACCTCCTTGGATCCTGTCTGGTGAAATTCCTTTGAAGAACTTTAAAAATCTTTTCATGGCATTGCCCTTGAAATTGATATTCTGACCTTAGGGGTGTCTTAGGGATGATTTATTTTCAAAGTAACCTTTGCCCCATAAAGTATGATGACAGAACCTCTTCAAAGACTACTTATAACCTACAAGTCATACTGAGGAGAAACAAGAACTTTGTTGGATATCTGTGTATACAGGGACATACTTATTTAGAAAGCAGGATTTTAAATCACAGCTCAGTTTTCAAACCACTGCTCAAATTAGCACTGTGTCTTCACACTTCATTTTTTACCCTAGAGATTATTTCTTCCCATGACCTTTTTAAGAATCCAAATCACTTCGTTTAACACTATTTTTAGGTTCAATATATGCTTTTTGCCAGCAGCAACTCTTTTAGTTTTATGTAAAACTTTAATGATGATAAGCTGGGGTTAGACACTTTCAAATGTATACTTTTGGTTTTTTAGTTTTGGTCTTGGTCTTGTTCATGCACCATTCATCAGTTTTGTTAAATGCATGCAATGAAGTCTTGGAGACACAGCATTACTCTCTATATGGCTAACTCTAGGTTAAAGGGAGCCTTGATCTATTCACTTGCTGTCCTCTCACTCTTCTGTTCTCTAGATGGAACCATGGTCATATTTCTTTTTCAGCATTGCCTTTGGATAAGACCAGGTGCATATCAGCTTTGACCTCTGGGCTCTACCATATTGGTCACATAGAAGGTCACATGCATGGCTGCCTAACTAGAAGTTATGGTCCAGGACATTGTGAGGCAAGGGACATACATTTTAGAAAAGTATCATCATTGCCAACAACAAAATGTTTGGCAGTGATGTCAGTTTTTTAGATAAAGTTAGCAACAACCTGCTAAAATTCAAGGTTAGCTTAAGCCCACTAAGATAATATCAGGAAGAGATTTTGGGACAAGAATAGAAAAGACAGAAAATATCTAACTTCTCATTAAAACAGGGAAATAAGTTCTATTTAGCACAGGAGCATAGCTTGACTATAGCTTCAGTGATAGGCCTAGGGTTCTAGAAATAGGGAAGAACACAAATGTAGCAAGGAAAATATTTACTGTTGTCTAGCCAATAAGTTTTATATTTGTTTTTTGTTTGAACCAGAAAGAACCACTGAAAATTAGTTCAGCCTTTTAATTCTTTTGATAAGGAAAATAATGTACTCACTATGGTGGATAGCTGGTAGTCAACTTCTAATTCCAGCTGAACTGAACCAGCATGGCGGCGGTGAGCATGGAGGGACCACCTGAGGAGTGTTACCAAGATAAAAAGGAGAACTCCTGTAGGAGCTGGTTGAGCTTCTTTCCTGATATGAACTTGGCTGTCCTCATTGTCAGAGGAGCTTGGGACCTTGCTGTTGCTGAGAATGGCTGCAACTCACTTTGGAAAAGATCTGCTCTTTACCACTTCCTGGCTCTGGAGGGGAAGTTGTGTGTTGTTCCATCTCCAGGTGAAGCCTGTCACGCTGGCTTCTTGATACGAACTCAGCTGTTCTTATCATCTCTGAGCTCAGGACCTCATTGTCGCTGGGAATGGCTGTGGTATTTTTCAGGGGAGCTCTTGTTCTTATCTTGAGCGTCACTTCCTGGTTCCAGTGCAGAACCCTCAGCTTACTGACACAGATTCTTCATCTTGCTGGCACAGACTTTCTGGCTTCCACCGTTAAGCTCTGGGCCTTCCCAGCATGGATTCATGAAATAGATTTGCATAAGACATTGTCATGGGCTCTAGGCCTCCAGTTGGGCTTGTTGGGGTCACTGCCATGGGCTCTAGGTCCTCAGATGGACTCACACAGGGCATTGTCATGGGATCCTACCCTTCAGCTGAATTTCTTGGGCTTTAGGGTGTGGACAGATTTGCTGCACTTCTTGTATTTGACTCTGGGTGACCATTATAAAATAATACCATAAATTATGTGTCCTGTATTGTCTTATTCTCCTTGCAAACCCTAGCTACAACATTCCCCATTAAATCACTGAAAGCTTTACTCTTATCCCTTTAAAACCATGCTTCCCAATAGAAATTTCTATAATAATGAAACTCCCAATAGAAATGTCTATAATAATGAAACTGTTTTATAGGCACATTGTCCAAGATAGTAACCTTGAGACACATGTGTCTAATGAATACTCCCACTCTACACATTAGACTATGTACTCAAAACTGAATCTTCCATTTTAACTAATGTATATTTAAATTTGATAACTGCCTATAGTATAGCAGTGGTGCATATCATTATTGACTAACACAGATAACTTTAAGCATCATTTATAGCATTTCCATGGTGGTCTAACTGAGCAGCACCATTCCCAAGAGACAACCTCATGGTCTAGGAAAATGAGGTCCTCAGCCAGGCCTCAGGGGTCCTTTTCGTGAATTAGAGAAAGGAATCATCATAGGCAGCTGCAGCTCTGAGGGCACAAGGCATAGTTACTGGCAGCCTCTGTCAGACATTTTCATGAGGCAGTGAATGAAGCTCAACACTACAAAATGAATCCGAGAGAGACATAGCTTTGAAATTAGATAAATGTGGATTCATATTGTGACCTTTTCCTTTCTCTTCTTCAATATATCTTTATTGAGTAACTGTTCTAGGCATTAGAAGTAGAAGGAGAGCAGACAAAGTCAAAGTCCCTGCTTCAAAGAGCTCCAAAATAATAAGAGGAATACATAAATACGTAAACAAATTAATAAAATTTCTAATAAAAGTACAAAGCAGATTGGCATAAAGTAAGAAGCCTGGCTCCTTATCATTACTCCAAAAACCTCAGAGAAGTGCTTGAAGCAATGGGAGTGGCAGTCATAAAAGTCCCAAGGCAGGAATGATAAAGGCTTATATAAAAAGCCGACAGAAGGCCAGGGCAACTGGAGGGCATAAACAGGGGAAGCAGATGTGTGAGGTGAGGCCCCAGGGGGGCCGCAGCCAGATCAAGGGGTCCACGTAGGCCAATTGGAAGCCACTGGGAAGGCAGCCAGCCCAATGATCTAAAATATAAATCAAGTCACTTCACTATGAGTGAATTCTTTCACAAATATCATTATCTGTATGACCTTGGACAAGTTACTTGTCTTCTTGCAGCTTTGATTTCTTTGTGTATAAGGAGAATTCTGCCTGCTTCACACAACTACAGTACTACAGAGTACAATACATGAGAGACACATCATGTACACTGTCTGATGCATAAACAGTGATGATAGTCTAAAAACTTACATATATATCATAGGAAATAAGGAGGCTGAAGGTAATAGAGTAGTATAATATTTAAAAACAAAGATTCAAATATTATTATGTCAGAGTTTGTGACTTTTGATGAGATCATGATGAAATGCTTTGGGATCTTAGGAACAAGACATCTTCAATATGAACTAAGAATGAGCTTTAAATAATATGGCTCAAGTAATTCATCTCTCTTCTGTGGGTGTGTGTTACCACAGGTACCAACTCCACACAAGGGATGTAAACATTATATACTAGAAGCATATATAAACACACAGACACAGACACACACACACACACACACACACACACACAAAGGGGACAAAGGGGATCAAGAGATAGGGGAGGAGAGAGGGAAGGAAGGGAAAAGGGATTTAAAAAAAGAATTAAGATGTATTATACCAACTTCACAAGGAATGTAGACACTGTGTCTGACACACAGGTACTAATGAAATACAGCCAACACAAAAAAAGAATTAATCTTTCATGTTAATCATTATGCTTTCACCCTAAGAGTGGTTTTTATTGCAGTCACCTATTAACAGCATTATATGTCGCATAGGAAGAAATTATTAATTTATATAATTTATTGATGACTTAAATGTAATATTGAGCTATCCTGGCCCCATTTATTTCATTCTAGAGCTCTATTTAATTCCACTTATTGGTGAGCTCTTCAGCATCAAATTCATAGACCCTTTCTGACTTTAGGTAGCAGTACAGAATGGAAACTTACTGTGCTTATTCTAGATCTGACACCGTAGAAGTGATTTGAAACACTGAGGAAGATCTTTTAGTCAGCAGAGTTCTTCTGGCACGTACAAGATCCAGTGTGGGTTTTCTCCCACTACATCTAGGGCACTTTCCCTTCTTTCACAGGAGAAAATATTGAGGCTGACCTGGCAATCATTACTCTTTTTGAACACACCGGTTAAGTAACTGGTGAGAAATAATAGATGCATTATATGGCTCTCTCCTTCTGGCTGCCCACTTGGTTCACTCAGGTTACTGAGGGAAGTCACTGTTCTCCTTGGTAAATTGATGCATTAGAGTTTCCTTTTCTTTCAGTCTTTTTAGGGTCTAACTATAGAAAGATCCCATAAAATAAGTTAAATATCGTCTTTCTCAGTAACTACCTCCTTTACTTGGCTTACTGACTTTAAGGACACAAAAATGACTTGTAGGCACATAATTTTTATTTCTAGGAAGAGCCAGAGAATCCTTTTATCAGCAAAATCATGACAATTGGTTTTTTTCAGGACTAATAAGAGCTCTAAAAAAGTGGCTTTTAGTTGTAAATATGAGTCAATAATTCAGATAATTTTAATCACTATTTTTGAGACTCTCTTATGATCTAGGCATTTTATGTATATTATATACCTTAATTCTTATAATGTCTTGGTAATGAAAATATTACATTACTTATTTTTTAGAGGCATGAACAGGGCAACTTATTTAAATGTGAATAAAATAAAAATATACATTGATGCAAATGACATTTTTACGTAAAGCACTTCTTTCTTCTAGCCCATGCTGTCTTGTTTTTAATGTGACTCTTCCAATTTCTGGATATAGTTAATTACAAAGTTTTTGATGTATAAGTAAATATAATGTGTCAGATTTCTATTACTATAACAAAGATCTGAAACAATCAATCTATTAAGAAAAATTTATTTTGCCTCATGGTTTTAGACACTCATGTAAGACTCTTATCCTTGTTATATTGAGTGAGGGAGCACAACACATTAAGAGTATAACAGATAAAACTGTTGATTTCATGACTAGAGAGTGAAAACAAAAGAAGAAGAGGGGTCTCATAGTCCCTTTCAATGGCACACCCCCAGTAAATTAAGACTTCCCGTCTCTCAATGTGGGCCTACATCTTAAAGTTTGAATCACCTCCCAAGAATTCTAAGACGTGGAACAAGTGTTTAACACACATGTCTTTGGGGAACATTCCAGGCCCATGACCTGTGCAAAATGTGTTTAGTGCATACTCAAGACTTCCCCAAATCTCATATGGTCCAGGTTGCTCTATATTCCAAGTGTAAAATCTTCTCTTAGATACAGTGAACTCTACTATGGACCCTTGTAAGATACCAACAGACAAATTACTTACTTCTAAGATACAATGTTAGAAGAGGCAGAACCTTCCTATTCTACAGGAGAGTAGTAGGGAAATAATAACTAAGAATCATACAAAAACAAGAATGAAACCTAGCAGGATAAAGATTAAATTCTAAATTTTCCTGCTCAGGTTCCAAGTCATAAATGCAAGATATGAGGTCCCAGAGCCTTCGATGATCATACTCCAATCCCTTTGCTGATTGCAATCAATGTAACCACTCTCTTGGTCTGGCTGTGTATTCTGTCTGCAGCTTTCCCCAGGAGATGTCACTTATTGTTAGCGTCTCTATCTTTATGGAGTCTCCACTGCAGCTTTGGCTTTACTTTCATGACTTCATGAATCATTTTGTTAGTGCTTGCAGGAACTCCAACCCTACAACACAGTGTTTGGCATGCCTTTTTCTGAAACCTTGGTAGAAGCCTCCATAACACCATAAAGATTATACTTTGAATTCTTGCAAAACCAACAGAATATGAACAAAGCCAAGTTCTACCTCATAAGCATGAGCTGTACCATGGCTCAATAGAACCCTAACTGCAATAAGCCCTGTATACCTAGCTGACTGAATATGGAAAACTGAATCCTTGAGAAGATAATACCTGAGAGAATCTAAGGTGAGCAGGATAACTCAAAACTTTTTTCACAAGGGAGTCTTTGAAATGAATTTGTATTTCTAAATTTTTGAACATATGATGGGTAGGGTGACCTTGCAGATTCTCAAAATGGCCTTCTAGCATCTTTCCTATTTCCTGGTACAAAGCACTTGGCTTTATTTTAATGATCCCAATCACAGCATCTTTACACATGATCTTTTTCTAGTGAAGCTGTGAATTTTTCAGATCCTTCCATTTGGCCCTTCTTTGCTCCAAATTCTCACTACTAATTTGGCTAAAATCTATCTACCTATCTATCTATGCATGCCTTGCTTTGGTGTTTTGAAATCTCCTTTGTCAGATAAACTACTTTGTCACCTTTAAGCTTAGTCTCCCATAAAGTCTCAGGGAATGAGCTAAATTTGTTGCCCAAGTGTAAGAGGGATGGCTTGTAGTTCAATGTTCAATAGAATCTTTGTTGCCATCTGTAACCTCATCAGCATTGTCTTTGCTGTCTGCATCCCTAACACATTTTGTTCTTTAGAGCCATTACCAGAACAAGCCATTAAACTCCAATTACCACATTGTTTTCCAGCATTTTCTAAACTCCTCCTACAAAGGAATTCCAAAATTTCTTCCACATTGTCAGCTATACAATAACAGTAAAGAATCCACTCCTTGTACCAGTTTCCTGTGTTTGTCAGGTTTTTGTTACCTTACAAAAATCTGGGATCCTGAGATAATTAATTTATGAAGGGAAAATATTTATTTTGGCTCCCAGTTTTACAGGACCCAGTAGGTCAGCAGGTGACTTATTGTTTTAGGGGAGGTAATATATCATGGTGGGCTCATACAGCAGAGCAAAATCACCCCTCTTATTGCAGGGAGTGAAAAAGAAGAGAAAGACCGAGGTCTCAACTCTCTTCAAGAACATACCCCCTGTATCGTTCCACCTCTCAATGGGTCCCATCTCTCAGGGTTTTCACCATCTTGTAATAATGTCAAGTGCAAGGCCAATTCTTTAAAACATGGGCCTACGGAAGACATTCCACATACAAACTGCAACAGATAATGTAATAAAAGATTGTTAATAAAAATTAAATGAGTGTGAACATATTTAATTCCAGCTGCTAAATAAGTATGAAAAATAGTCATTAAATGGAAAAAATCTGATCATGAGGGGAAAATTCTATTCTTGTCTATCTCCTTGGTCAATTTATGTCATTAATTATAGGACAGAAATTCCATGGTTATTACAAACGGTATTAAAAAGGGGTCATTCATGGAAAAAAGTAGTTACTTCTATAATATAATTGACTCAACTAAAAGCAGTTTTTTAAACTTTTACTTTTATCCCTATTGCTATAAGTAAGATCCACAACTTTCAACATAGCTGAGCACACTGACACATGCTTATAATCCCAGCACCAAGGTAGGCTGAGGCAGGAAGATCACAACTTTGCACGACCTTGTCTCAAAAAAAAAAATAATAATAAAAGGGTAAGAGTAGAAACCTCCTGGGTTTGATCCTCAATGTCGATCATTCAATGAAGCAAGCTAGTACTCAACATTGTAAGAATATTTTTTGGGTTAAAGCAGCATGTCTCCAACTTTTGGTGTCATTTTATATGCTCAAAAATTATTGAAGATATCAAAGAGACTGTTATGTTGATTTTTTATTGATAGGAAATATATGAGGAATTAAAACAAATTTAAAATATGGGCTGAGAGAGAAGTGACACAGATGCAAATGAATAAGATGTTCTGGTGATAGTCTCCACAAACACCAATTTCAACAGTTATCTGCACACTAAACTACCTTCACAAAAGCTAAGAAATTCAGGAAAGCGAGGTGGCCCATAGTGCCTGGTTTTACTTCACTAATTAAAAAAAAGATGCATTGAAAAAGGCAGAATGGAAAAAGTTACTCATGTTATCTTCCTTTAAACTCCATGTAGCTTGAAGATCAATGCCTCCTATTTAGGGAAAGGGAAAGGGATTAGCACAGGACTTAGATTTGAAACACAGCGTCAGTCATGCCACAGTGCGGTCCATTGCTGGACCAGAGCCCCCACACCCCTGCCCCAGACCTTCATGACATAGTCAGGTAGCAGGTTGCCGAGGTGCTACAGCTATATTTCCTCTAAACTTAGGCAGCAGCAGGAAGAGAAAGACTCCACATGGGAGTACGAAGGTCATGAAAACTAGAACAAGGTTTTTCATGGAGGTCAGTCCTGGTCACACTGTGGTAAGATCCAGAGTGAGACAGAAACCAAAGTTTATGCCCAGGAAAGTTTGTAAATGGAGTCTCTACATTTGCCACAGTGTTACATAGAAATCTGCATGCCAGTGGGTCAGAATTAAATTTTGGACTACATCATTGCCAGCCTTGGAGTCGTCCTAGGACACACTGCCCCCAGATTATGGAGATTTCTGCAGCTGTGACTCTCAGGTGCTTAGCATTAGCTTTGGGACTATCTTCATCATCTATCATACAACCTCAGGCACCGTAGTAATCTCCAGGGCAGTGCTCAGAGACAGAGTGTCTCGACCTGGCTGCACACCAGGCTGACCTTCAACCAGTAAAATGGAATTGCATTTCAGCCTGCATCATTCCCAGCTATGGTGTGGCCCTTGGTACATCCCTTCAAACACTGTGAAGGTTCTTGCAGCTGTGAGAACTAGGAACTGACCTCACGAACACTTCTACATTGTTGGGCAACAAAACTCTATTGCCCTAGAGGTATTGTCCTAGAAGTAGGACAGAATAGTAAGAACAGGATTTTGACTTAAAACCTAGTGCTGGGTCAACAAAGCTAACAGTGAGAAGACCCTCATTACCACACAACAAACTTCTCAGCGGATACTACACAAAAGGAAGGTATAGTCAAATATTCTTGACGAACACAGATGCAGAAATCCTCAGTATAATACTAGCAAACTGAATGTAATGTTCATAAAAGATTATTTACTGTGATCTGGTGGGATTCATCCCATAAATGAAAGGAGGTACCAAATACACAAATAAATAAACATAATACTGAACATCAAAAGAATGTTGATAAAAAGAAGGATAAAACCAGTATAATCATCTTAATAGATGCAGAAAAATATTTGATAAAATTCAATATCCTTTGTGCAAAAGATTCTGAATAAATTAGATATAAAAAGAACATGCTTTAACATAATAAAATAAGCCAATAGTTAACATTATTAACAAATGGTCAAAGGCTGAAATATCTCTAATAGCTGTCTCTAAGATCTGTGACAAAACAAGGATGGCTATAATCACTACTTTTATTCACTGTTGCACTGGAGGTCCAACTAGAGCAATCAGGCAAGAGAAGGATTGATTATTAATTTTATAAACAAATTCAATAAAATTGTACAATACAAAAGCAACATACAAAAATCCATAGTTTTGTTTTATGCCAATAAAGAATTATATGGAACAAAATTTTAGGAGTCTCATTTACAATAGCATAATAAATAAATAAAGCAAGCTCAGCATTATGTTTAACAAGAGAAAATCTCTATAATGAAAACTATAAAACACTGATGAAAGAAATTGAAAAGAACAAAAACTGTAAAGACATTACAAGTTCATAGATTAGTAGAATTGAAACTGTTAAAATATCTATACTGCACTAAGTGACCTAAAGATTCAATTCAATACCTGTCAAAATATCAATTACATTCTTCAAAGAACTAGAAAAAAATCCCCAAATTTATAAGGAACTACAAAAATATCCAAATACATAACACCATTTTAAGTAAAAAGAACAGAATGGGATATTATACTACCTGACTTTAAAATATACTACAAAGTTGCAGCAATCAAAACAGCATAACATTGGTATAAAACACTCAGACCACTGGGATAAAACAGAAAGCTGTGAAATAAATCCACACATCTGTATCAACTGATATTTGGCACAAGTGTTAAGAACATGCAGGAAAGAAAGGACAATCTTTTCTTTAAATAGTTCTGGAGATGTTAAATAACTACATGGAGAAGAAATTAGACAGCCATCTTTCACCAGGTATGCAAACAACCCAAAATGGTTTGAAGAGTTAAACATAAATACTAAAACTATTTGAAGAAAACATAGGGGAAATACTTCTGGACATTCAGATGGGCAAAGATGTTTTTTAAAGACTCCAAAAGCATAGAAAACAAAAGAAAACAGACAAAAGAGATAACATTATACTAAAAAAAAAAAAGAGAAAACTTTGCATAGCAGAGAGAACAAGCAACAGTGTGAAGAGTCTTTAAATAATGGGAGAAAATATTTGCAACATACATCTAACAAATGTTTAAGGAATTAGAAAATCCAACAACATAAATACAATTATCTTGATTTTAAAATGGGCAATGAACCTAAATAGACATTAATAGAAAACATGTACGTATCAATAAGTTTATGAAAAATACTCAACATCACAACTCATTAGGAAACACAGATCAAAACAACAAGACATAGCTCCTTCCCTTTTAAGAATGGCTCTTAATCAAAAACACTAAAGATCAGTTTTGATGAGGGTATGGAATATGATTTTTGGATGCTTAGAAATCTCAGCCAGGAAATGGTTAATCCTTACCTTCCTCAATATTAGCTGAAACAAAATCATAGATCTCAGTGAAATAAATTTTAAAAGCCTTGACTTGTTTAACTGTGAGATCATAAACCTGGAGGATTACAGAGAAAGTATTTTTGCACAGCTGTAGCAAATCACACACAGATGTATTTCATCGGGATGGTGAAGAAAAAGCAGATATGGCAGGGGAAGAAGTGAGATAAGCAGGAAGATGAAGCTGGTCTACTTGAAGGACATGAGAAGGAGGAGTAAGAAGAGGAGGAGGAAGAGGACAATGAGGATAAACAGGCTCAGAATTATACAGGAAGGAAAGGAAGTGCTCCTTTCACAATGAAAGAAGACATTCAGGATAAAGATGATGACCATACCAGTAGAGGAAAAGGAAGAAGACCATCTCTGAGGAAGAAGAGAAAAGGAAAATGGAGAGGTCATTAGATCTTAGATTATATTTACACCAGATTATGTATGCAAGAGTAAGTACACATCTTTGTTTATTTATGCACAATGGCTATCCTATAGAAAATAATATGAAGTTTTACAGTGCACATATAATATCCTGAATATGACTACTAATTTATGCACAGTAATATTCTATGTAGGGAAGTAATTCCAGTGATCCTTACTATGAAATTCCCTACATTTTCTATCTCAAGCTCACTGAAATAGTATGGTGGATTAACTAATGGTCAACTTGTAACACCCAGTAGAACTGAATCAGCCCACCAGAGGATTGTTGCCAACGGCCTAAAAGGAGAACTGGTGGAGAACATGGATTTTCCTGGATAAGTTGGTCATGCTGGTTTTCCTGATGTGAATTCAGTTTTTGGGGGAGCTCTGGTCTCACCTGGAGTGTTGTTTCCTGGCTCCAGTGTGGATCCATCAGCCTGCTGGCACAGATCCTTCATTTCATGGGCACTAACTTTCTTGCTTCCACTACTGACCTTCCCAGTGCAGATCCTTGATTCAGACTTGCATGAGACGTTGCCCTAGGCTTCCAGCTGGACTCATGGAGAACACTGCCATGAGCTCTAAGTCTTTAACTGGACTCATGCAGGACATTGCCATGGGATCCATGCCCTCAGTAGATTCTTTGAGTGTCTAGTCTGTGGACAGATCTCCTGCACTCTTCTGTGTTTGACTTTTTGGGTGACTATTACAAAATAATCCTACAAATTATGTACCTTGTATTAAATCTATTCCTTTGCAAACCCTGATTATAACAGATAGTCATTTTTAGATCATAATTAAAACATGATTGGCCTGCCCTCTTGGTAAGCGCCTTCCTCCGGTGTGATCCAGGAGGAGAACCAGAGAACGGCCCCAGAGATCCAGCCACGGCCATGGTGGAACCCAGGAGCCTGCACAAAGAAGCAGTTCTCCTGCCCTCTTGGTAAGCGCCTTCCTCTGGCGTGAGCCAGGAGGAGACCTAGTAGTGTCTCTTGAGCCTACTGGTGTGCAAGCTTGGAATCAAACATCCAAACCCTCCCCTACCCCCATTAGCAACTGGGGACAGAGGTCCGAGCATCTCTTGGCAGGGTGACTGTATGCAACATACCAAATATCGGGGGGGGGGGTCTCTTCTATCATTGCTTTGAAAGTAAGTGTTGTTTTCAGTTTTGTTTCATTATGATTATTTGCTTTACTCTATTCAATATTCTCTTTCGATTGATTTTTATAATATTCTGTCTTTGGTTTGATTTTGCTATACTTAATTGACTAGACAACTATTGTGAAGATAATGAGATATACTATGGTATCTATTACTGCTATCCCGGTACCCTGCTGTGAAGTTCTGTACCAAATTCACTGCACTGTCTCAATTGGCTTTGTTCTGTCTAGTTCTATTGTATTTCTACTACCTTCAAAAAAAAAAAAAAAAGAAAAAAAATGATCATTTTTATACAGTCATCATCCCTAAGACTTTAAGTTATAAATTAAACTTTAAGCTATAAATTAAAACTACAATCATTGGTAATACGAAATGACAATAATCTCTTGGCTAAGTTGATTATTTTTAGAGGCGATCCACAGATCTTTAGTTTGAGGGCAACAGCTTTTGCTTTGGCTCAGTAGTTAGGTGCTTATTTTTCATATGACTAACTTGGAAAGTACAAGTAGAAAAGCAAAGGTTCTCTTCAGTAACATAGTTTCTAGATTTTGTGATGACAGATAAGATTTTAGGTTTGAAAAAACTGAGGCCTTTCTTCAGGCTGCAGATCACTACATCCAGTGGCTGCTTATTCTTGGTAACGTGCATTTTTTTTTTCTCAGCAATGTTTTTCTCATCACTTTCCCATTTATTTCTAAATGGATCTTTATCCATTACAAATATAAAAATATTTCAGAATAAATACTTCCTTACATGGCTATTAAATAAAATACAATGAGCAGACAAGGATATCTTTCCTTTTGTCATGGAGGCCTCATACTCAAAGCAATTACGTTTATCTTAGCTATCTAAAATGTGTTCCCTTTGTTTTGAATATTTGTAAGTTTTAAAAATGATGGTGTCAGCAAATTAATTGAAATTACATTTCTATACTGGAACATGTTTAAATGACTGAGCATAGTATTGTGGCTGATTCTTTTTTATTTCAAAATCTGTGACTTGGCATTTTAAATTAAAAATTATGAAGTTAATTGTGGAGAAACTAAAAAGTTGCAAAACTGACTGAAATAAAACAGTTGGGATAAATTTAGTGGAAAGACTGGAATCTCCAAAGACTAAATTTTTTTCTTTCTATCTTATGCCAGATTATAAAATACTTATTTTTAAATGAAATGTATACAATGGGTTTCTTAACATTATCTTATTGTGGAAACAAAATTGAGTACTTTGGTTTAAAAACATTTCAGCTTGCAGATAACATTTGAGACATATTTAATTTTGTCAGTAGTATTTTCATGCAAATAAGGAGTTTTATATTTTGTATGAATTTTGATATATTTTAATGCCTTTGTATAATAATAATTATATAAAGTATATGTTCTTCAAAAGCCTTTCCTTAAAAACTTTGAAATTAATACTTTTGTGCAACTGTATTTTACACAGTAAAGCCATGAAAGCATTGAAAACAAAAACAAAAACAAAATTTAATTATTTTTATCATATTCTTTTTCTCTATAAAAATCAAATATGTGTTAACTAACTTTTTAAAACAATAAATAACAATGATATGACAAGTTAGCATAAAACAAAATTTTTTAGCAAAAAAGCTAAAGTTTCCAAAAGCCTCCAAATTTGTTTTCTTTGGCTTGACTTTAACATTGAAAAAAACCCGTCTGATTTAATAAAAGGCAGAGTGTCATATAGCTTCTGAATTCAAAGTATTATAATATGTTACTTTGTTTGAAATACATAAAGAAAATTTAGCTTGTCACAAGCATATAGTTGGAAAAAGGAAATGTATTTTCATTCTTTTCAGATAAATGTGAACATCACTGAGTATCACACTGAAAGTCAACAAATGGAGGCTTCTTAAAGGTTAGTTGAAATATGTAATCAAACCATATCAATAAGCATTTTTCTCTGCTACATTAACTTTATTGCTCTACTTTAAACTTTAAGTGGATATTTTCCCATACATAGTTTTATAAAATCATGAAGGAATGATTTGAAAAATATGTACTTCCTGAATTTTGCAGACTTTCTAAATGCTGACACATTTCATTATACACTATAAGAGAGAAAAAAAACCAAGCTGTGTTTTCTCCCTACTCTTATTCATATAACACTTACGATACCAGATGTGTGTGTGGGATTCCCTAGACACCAAGCAATACACTAGACAGCACCATATGGGTGTCCTACAATTTAATTCAGTTCTGACACTGCCTTACAATAGCATCAGATCTCTCCAAGGAAGGGGTCAAGCCCATAAGACTGACCCCACTTCAGAAGCCAATCACATGTTATCACCTATACTTCTGACAGGGTATAAATCAGGGATTCATGGCCCACTCTTCAGTTTGATTAATTTGCTGGAGCAGCTCACAGAAGTCAAGGAAAGACATTTTATTACAAAGGATATTAATAAGAATACAGATGAACAGCTAGATGGAAAACAGATATCTTTTCCTTGAATATGTGGGAGAGAAGTGACACAGAGCTTTCATGCCCTCTCTAGGAGAGCCACGCTTGAGGATCTCTAGAATATGGTTCTTTTATGATACTACAGCAGCCTCATTATATTGGCACGATTGACTGAAGTGGCCATTGGCAATCAACTCAGCCTTTAGATGTTCTTTCCTCACTTGAGAACGGTAGGGCTGAGAGCCACAACCTTTTAAGCATGACTTGTGCTTTCTAGTGATCGGCCCCCATCTTGAAGTTATCTTGGGACCCCTAGCCACCTTACATTTGTAGAAAAGA
>PVJX010036370.1:0-17626 GCA_004027295.1 Dolichotis patagonum
GGCCCAGATGCCGATCTCCAGGCAGTTCCCTGCGGATGAAGGGCGTGCTTACCAGTCCCAAAGAGTCGCGCCAAGATGCAGGTCTGCGCAGACTTTTGATCCAAACAGCTCAGGCCACTCTAAGGTCCGGGAGTTTTGGGTCCCAAAGAGCAATCAGAGGGTTTTCTTTTCTGGCTAAATTTAAAATGCTAAACCACAAATGCTTCCTTTACATGTACCATCTACTCCTTATGCCAGCTAACTCTAATTACTAATTCATGTTAGTTTCCCCACCTAGTGCTGAAAATTAAGTGCTTCTTGTGTAG
Organism: Dolichotis patagonum; assembly: GCA_004027295.1. Classification (NCBI taxonomy): domain Eukaryota; kingdom Metazoa; phylum Chordata; class Mammalia; order Rodentia; family Caviidae; genus Dolichotis; species Dolichotis patagonum. The sequence goes on from PVJX010036370.1 coordinate 306, forward strand.
GTAATTCCAAAAAGAAACAAGAGGATCTCATTATGCTGAAATTTTAAATCTACCACATTTCTGTTGTGTCTTCCGTATTTGGCAAAAGGTATTATACTGCACCCAATTTATGGTGATTTTTTGAAACAAGAGTTATTGATTTGCTCTTCTTTATATTTTAATAACTTCAACCTTCTCTTTATCTTATATATTTATCGTGCCTTAAAGCACTATCAAAATGAATCAGAAACACATGACCTACCTAGTATATGCATTTTCAGAGTTAGAAGAGGCTGGGGATTAAATGAGCATGCCAGTTATGTTTACTGCAGTTTGTTAAACTGTCAGCGACTATTAAAGCCAATTGTCATGTTGTGCTTGCTATGGCTTATACTGTATTATATTCTCTTATTAAAGAAAATCCTAAAATCTGAAGATGAATATTTTGAACTTGGAAGTGTTTGCAATTCTAGGAAGTATCGAACATGTGGCCTACTTTTTTAAAGACTAAATAACGTATTAGCTACTGATCATGATAAGTTTTAAAAATCTTTTGAGATATAACCTGATTGAGTATGTAAGCATAAAAGAAACAAAGAATACTGACATTTAATGAATTACTGCATATTTCCAAGCCCTTAAACACCTGACTATCTGTATACTACCTCTATATTTGCTGCTTTCTGAATTATCAATGACAATAGCAATAATATAGTGATAAAGAACATTTTTGAACATGAATAATATTTCAAACATGAATATTTAATGTATAATCAATAAACCTATAGAAATACTATTGCTATTTCAGATAAATAACAAGGTAAAATGATAAGTAAAACAATTTTGAATATTAGAATACATCTACCATGAATTTTAACAATGTATATATTTTTAATCCACTTTTATTTATTTTCTTAAAACTATACAATATATGGCTCATGTATTAGTCCTCATCTACATTTTTGAAAATGATGATAAGATTCCCATAAGAAGTGAAGTCCACTTGCTACTACACTTTACTCCTGTTCTTCAAGTGGTCGTTACGCTTTGCAGCAGCATAGGGCAGCATGAAAAGGACAAGAGCATCACAGTATGGGGTTTTGTTTTCCTTCCAGTGATGGGTTATGTGATTCCATATTATTAACTTCTGAAAGACTCAGTCCTTTTACCAGCATAGTAAGGATACAAATCCCTTTTGGCAGATTTTTTAAGCCATTAACTAAGACATTTCACACTATTCTTGTATTGGAATTAGTACTCAACTCATGGAGGCTTATCAGGTGAAGCTGTATGAGCTATCACACCAGCTTTGGGCTCAGATAAATTTACTACACAGTTTGCTTTTATATTGAATTGTAATATCTCCTTCTTTAATTTCTATTTTAGATTTGTCTATAGTTTTTTCTTCTTTTTTGTATTTTATGAAAAACCAAGGAATGTTTTTCAAAAAAGCATTCAAAGAGCATTAAAATCTTATGTCACTACATTTCACAAACTCAATAGTTTGATGATTATTTTTATTTGCCTTTTTCTATTTAATCACATAGATATATATTCATACATATATCTTAGTTCAGTGTTTTACTGTAAATAAAATCATATATGGCTCTTCTCTTGGTTGATTTTTTCTTAAGTATTTTAAAAACTTTAAGATTACAAGCACCTAAATATTTAAATGTTATTTTTAATAATAAACATTTTAGTACAGAATCATTTTAGATTTATAAAAATGAATCAAGTAAAATACAGAAATTCCCTATGTATCCCTTGCTCATCTTCTTCCATTGTCAATGTTTTATATCACAATGATACAATTGTTAAAACTAATAAACAAATATTGGTATTATTATTATTAAACTTACTTCCATACTATTTTTGGATTTTCTTAATTATTTAAGCAACCTTATTTTCTTCATAAAAGATCTCAACATGAATATCATAGGAGAAAGGTCCTTAGTTACTTTCTCATTACTGTAAGAGAATATCCCACACCCACAACTTCATTGAGGAAAGGCTTCTTTTTGCTCAGTTTTCAGACATTTCACTCCACAGTTGGCTATCTCTAAGGGAGGGTGGCATGGCATTGTAGGATGGTAGAGAAGAATATTGTAGCTTATGGCATGGCAGGTAGAAAGCAGAGAGATTGATTAAGAGAGTAAGAAAGGAGACAGAGCCCTCCGTACCACACCTACAATGACCTTCCTCCTCCAACCAGGCTTCACATCCCAAATCTCATAAACTCATCAGTAGGCTAATCCACTGATAAATATCATTCTCCCATGATTCACTGCCTTTCAAAAAGCCCCACTATGAGTGCATGAGATGTTGGAGAATATCCAGATATAAACCCTAACATACCACCTTTGACCCCTGGAAGACTTATATGCATTCATCTATGCAAGTTACATTTAGTTCATCTCTAACAGTATCAAAGTCCTAACAGTTTCCATGCTACTAAAAAGTCCAAGTCTAAAGTCTCCCCTAAAATTTAAGGTACGGTCTTAGCTGAGACCCTATAGAAATGAAAAGAAAGTTAACCATTTTTGGCATAGAGTGGCATAGGATAGACATTCCCATTCCAAAAGGGAGAAAAAATGGGGATATAGTAAAGGAATGGAACAAAATAGAGAACAAAATCTAGCAAAGCAAACACTAAATCCATGTCAAGCACCTAGGGAAATCTGTGGCAAGATATGGATCCCTGCCAATACCACCACCACCAAATGCTTGGGCAGTTCTTTCTCTATAGCACTGCTTGTGGTTGTATCCTTCATGGCCTTTCTTTTGGACTGTCTTTGCTCTTTCTGGCTTTGGACTGTACTTTCAGCTTTACCTTCACATCTTGAACAGCCATCTCTGGGACAAACTTCCTGGGCTCCCAGATGGTCTCAAGAAATCTGAATGGAGGTCTTGCTGACCCCACAATTCTTGCATTCTGCATGTGTATAAAACCAGCATCACATGGAGAGCCAAAGACAAAGAAGTAGCCAGGCTTCCTTCAGTCTTGACTGTAGGAGTGTCTGAGTGCCTAAATGGCTGAAGTCTATTTTGTCCCAGTCATGAGAAAGTGACTAAGACCAACGCTGATATAGGTGATCATACATGAGTTGGGAGAAAGAAGGCCCTGGCTCAGTCTTTTTCAAAATCACTGCTAATGTTTGAAACATGTCATAATTCCAAATATTGATGTGTTACCCCATAATTCTAGTTTGACTTTGAGTGCAGTCATTTTGTCTTACTAGTGAACACAGTCATCATTTTCTATTGAAGTGATCCATTGAGTTCATTGAGCAAGTTGACTATGTCACACATATCGAGAAATTTTACAGCTGATTTTGTGTCACTGAAACATGCTATCAGTGGTGACATTTCTAAAAGAAATCTCTAGGCATCTCTCATAATTCAGAAAGTTTTACCAATGATCTAGCAGTAGAAAACTATCTCACTTTTGTGCATGCTCTGTATCCATATCCTCACCATGCCACATAAGTAGATATGATTTAAGAGCACATACTTCAATACATTAGATATTTTTAAACTTATCCTACATAATATTATTGAATTTGGATATGATTTTTTGACAAGCCAGCATTTCTCTATAGATGACACAGTACATAGTGACCTTACTGACCCAAATGGTGAAACCATAAAGCTATTTAGTCAGAGCATCTGTTTCGTCTGTACATATACTGACACAAAATGACCAAATTAGTTCTCCTGATATGTAATCTGCATTGAATAAATCTGCAGCTGTGGTGTTGGGTGACCATAGAAGTGTACATACTATATCCTTATGCACATTCTCTTGAAAAATATATAATAAAAATAAGCATTGTTACTATGTTGTCAGCATTGGTAGAATCCAGTATGTCTAATTAGGGGGCCACCCAAAAAGGGGACATGTGACACCTTTTGAACTTTAGCCTCTACTAAAAGGTCAGGACAAATGTCCTTTCAAGTAGGCAGGATCAACTTGTCGCCAATTGTAAAGATCTTCTTAGCTTTAGCAATGCAGTTAGTCACCAAGAATTATGCTGTCATGATAGATGTATTTGATGAAATAGTGACATTCAATAATTGCTTCCTTTCTTTGTGTTCACTTTTTTTTGTTCTCTTAAAAAATGTCAAAATCTGGTCATTTCATCGAAGGCAGTTGGTCTATATGCAGCAAAGTGGTTTTATATGTTTCATGGCTTTGCTGAATCGCCAGTCACTACATATAATAAACAGGATTGGAAAATGTGAATCACCTGTTGCAATGAACCTATAGGTAGGACTCTTGTTATTTTCTTTTGTATTCAGCTTTTCTAGTGTTGGTAGTCTTGGAGTAAGTCTTCTGTGTCATCACTGGGCCTTTTCTGTTTTTCAAAGAAACTCTTTAGCAATGTTTATTTTTTGCTCATTTGGCCTTGGGTTAACTTGTGAGCTTACCAAAACCATGACTGAAATAAACTGTGACTGTGGAAAAGGCATGGAGAGAAGTTGTAAATAACCTAATAGGCCAAAGAGTGTCAGATTCTGACTTAATGACTGTCAGCAGATACAGTTATGCAGTTGATAAACACTAACTAACTTGCACTCGAAAGCCTGCCACCAGATGCAGTTTGTCACTTGGCACTCACTGATACAGCTTTGATATGAGTATGAAACTACTGATTTACTATTATCTCAGTGTAGAACCTCTCTGCTGATGTTTATGAATGTTTACTTGTATCTGCTCACCGGGACTAGCATCACTGACTCAGCTCCATCTCAGATCATCAGACGTTGGAATCTCATAAACAGCATGTGACTTAGATCTCTAAATGTGCAGTTTATAGTAGGTTCTTAGTCCCACAAAAATCTAGTCCTGCCTTAACTAATGTTCTGCTATTATAAACTTATTCTTTCAACCTTTTTTTTAACCATAAGATTTCCAAAAGTCATAATGTACAGCTCACACTTACAGATTTGGGTATTATGTTACTTTTTAGGAAGGAATGTTTTTCATGTGTATAAATATTCCATAGTTAGCATGAAGAGACCAGAATGTATTCTACTATTCCCACACTTAGTCAATTTTTCAGTGAAAACAGTGCTAAAATGAACAAGCTGGTGTGTAGCTTGCTGTGTGAGTGCATAGTATTTTTGAATAATGTCATTGTGCACTCAAAAGAGTAGAACTTCTGGAAAAAAATGATGTCTTTGTTTTCTTACTGATAAAATGGTGTCTAGTAACAGGTCCTCAAAAGATTTTAACAGTTTTCTTTCCTTTGATAGTTCATGGATGTTATTCGGGGTCACCTCAAAAAACACTTTTATTCTCTCACAAAACAAAACAAATGCTTCTTTAGATTTCATTTACACATTTTTAATTTGAATATTTCTTATTGTGTACCTACTATTTCTATGCAAGTATTTTTCTGAGAAGAAAATGGGAGGATTTGAACACATAGGCACAGGTCACAAAGGTACTGAAAATTTAACAAAGCACATACATTACACAGAGTTACAAACTCTGGGTCGGTGGTTAATACTTAAGCGGTAAAGCTTTGGTAGCAGGTGCAATGTGCAAGTTAGCTGAGGTCATCAGATGGTGGAGGATCTTCTGCATCTCAAAGCAAGATCTAACTCCTTCATCTTCATGAAACCACATGTGGATCTCAGTGAATGATCAAGGCCAAGAACTTGACTGTCCTTGTACCAGTTCTGAACCATTAGATCTACATATAGCTCCATGTGTAGCTCTGCTCAAAGAATCTCTGGGGAGATTTACTTTTAATTCATTTTCTTTAAAAATAATTTGTTTCATTTTGTGTATTTTATTTGTGTCACATTTAAGTCGTTTTCCACATCCTTGCTGAATTCTCTTCCACATATGCTGATTGTCTTTCTTGGTCCATTTCTAAGACTGCACGTTCTTGCTCTCACTTTTGTTTGAAAATAGACTCACAAAGCCATTAGAATCATAACCTAGGGAGGTATTTTTTATTTTTTTCTTTATAAAGGTCTGCCTGTGCCTCCTTGTAAGTCTAATGGACAAAGTCTGGGGTCTGAGTTTTTTAAAGAAAGTTTAAAAGCTTTTTTTTTTTTTTTTTGGCTAATGTTCAAGGTTCCCCTTAAATATTTCACCACAAAGTCTTCTGACTACGGCTCTTTGTGGACCTTAAGTCCCATGTTTGGAAAATATGTATTTTCATTTAAAATTTTAAAAAAATGAGCACACAGTGAAAACATTTTGTCTCAATGAGCTAGAATTACAAGCTTGCAGCTCAAACATCTTTTGAAGTTCAAATTCTTTTCTTTTTGTAAAGAACACAGCACCAAGTAATGTAAGTATCCATTCTGTGGAAATATAGCTGATTCAAGGATCAGTAGCTTTTTCCTTGGAACATTTGAGAAAACAATAAGTATTACCTAAATTTGTCCTGTCATTTTTATTGAGACTAGAGCTTTATAATTTTTAAAACTTTTATAATGCAAACTCAAAAGTGCTAGCAGAAATAAAATAACAGAAATAGAAACTTTTATATTATTTGGGCACTAATGACTCAATTTCAGAATTACTGTAGCATTAGTATTTGAATCATTTTCTTGATTCTTACTCTGCTGCTTTGAATTCTAACATAAAAAGAAAGAAATGGAACCAACCTAAATTTAAGTTCATTTTTTTTTACTTGTGTGCAAGACTGATAAGGAGCTTGGTGAGAGGGAGACTGAAAATAATTCAGAGACTTAATGTTACCTGCAGAAATAATTCGTGCTCTTTTCATTACCTCAGAAAACAGGAGAACTGCATAAATTATCTGAGAAGGACACTGGTTTGCATGTTCTATAGAATCCTGCATATTTCCTGCACCTCAAGAAAGGCATAATCCTGAGCATGTGGCCAATAGGTCTATGTGTTCAAAACTACTTGTAATCTCAACATTTTAGCAGTCATTTAAATATAACTTTAAATATCTCTTGAGAAATATGGTAACTCTAATTCAAAATTTACCTGGAATTTTTATCTATGTAAATATAGGCATTTTCTCTTCCTTCAAGTTAATTATAGCTGACCTAAATTTCAGTTCAATGGGAAGTGATTATACAACAATGACTGATCTTTGTATATTGTTTGGAATTATATACATTTTTATAATGTTTCATTTCATTTTCTTAAAAATCTTGTTTGTAAAAATATTTTTAGTTTACAGTAGTAAAAACTAAGAAAAAGAGAAGATAGTAGATTTGCCCAGCTAGAGAGAAAATATAATGCATTTGACTAAAGAAATTCACAATCTATGTGTTCAATAGTAATAAGGGTGAACACTATTATATGCTAGGTACTATACTGAGTACATATAGTCATTTTCTCTAATTCTTATGAAAATCTATGTAGTATGATTATTATTATCCCTATTTAGCAGATAAATGTGCTTGGCTCTGAAAAGTTCCAAAACTTATCCAAGATGTTTAAATCAGTGGAGCTAGGTGTCACATTGAAGAAATACAAACCCTGATTTTATACTCACTTCAGTCTGCTCTCTATGGAACGGTATGGGAAATAATTTAAATACTGTATTTAAGTGCATGTTGTTCTCTCTAGAAAGTTTTCCTCTTTCAGCAAGTTTTAGTGGTTATACTCCATTTCTTCCAATGTAGCAGCAATAGTAGCAGCAGTAACAGTACTTCTAATTTTAAAATGTTTATTATGGATTCAGGGAGGAACACTAACAAAATATTTTATAGGAGACATTCTTCTTGTATTTTATATTACAAGCTTTGGACATCTGAGCTTTTTCTTTTTTCATTTTCTACAAATAGCTACAATGTAGCAAAGATTAATTAATTCATATACTTATAAGTTGTCCTTATTCTCTGGAAAACTATAAAGTTTTAAAAAAAACTCATACAGAGGGAATAGGTTATATATGGTACTTAGAAATAAACCTTTTGCTAGCAAATTTTTCTTTATTTAAAAATGGGTGAGACAGTTCACCCTGCTAAGGATTCTTTGCCTCTGACTTACCCGGTAACTGAATTTTGCTTTCTTTTTAAAGTGAATGTCTCATACCTATCCCCATTAAAATATATATCGTAACACTCAAGGGTTGCTATGGTTTTATTCACAGTTGGAGCCCTATCAAAGAAATTTCCAATTCAGATTCTAATCCCATTATAAGATGCAGGTGGAACAGCTGCACTGGTGATACATTAGAATCATTTGAATATTTGGAATATTGTAATTCCCTAAAATACACAGCCTTATTCCCAGCCTAGGCCAGTATACTCATCATATTTATCTTCAGTGTGAAACTGTTAAATCAGAGAAAATATATACTAGCCATTTAAAAAGAACATTGTCTTTCCACCAACTATTCTTAGTCCAGTACCACCATAGCCAATCAGAGATCTTAGTTTCATTTTAATATATTTTGATGTTTGATGCAATATGTATGTTTATGTGCATGTATACATGTGTGCACATGTCCATATAAAATTCCTGTAAATACTGTAAATACATTTACTAAACAATACAGAAAAATTTATGTATATAAGATATTGTATTTCATCCACCAGTGATAAGGAAAAAATTTCATGAATCTGAATAAAATATAGAAATATACTAATTTATGTTTATAATTATTATATAAGATCTATTTTGGCTTCTAGTTGTGATCTTATTTTATAGATTTTTTTTCTCCTAGTTACAGAGTAAAGTAAGCACTGATAATTTATTTGTCATCAAACCAGAATCAAAGCTTAAAGGTTTAAAAAATGATGTTTTTACTGTGTATTGCTAAATAATTTGTCTCACTGAATACTTTCTTGTATAAGGAATTGTATGTTTTTACCTGATCTTAAAAATATAAGTTTATATCTGCCAGTTGTATATTTTGCTTCTAATAAAGGTAAAATCTAGTAATATATTACTAGTAATATATACTACTCAAAATATGGATAAAATGGTTAAGTCAAGTTTGTGTTTACTTAAACATACAGTTAAAGAAATACAATTATTCACTGAATAATTTTGATCCACCCATAGTAAATCTATGTTTAGTATTAATATATTAACTCATTCATTCCCCCAGACACTTCATGAGAACATACTGGTGCCAGGAACAGGTCGTGAGGCAACAGTGAATAAATGCACTCATTTTAAAAAACATACAAAAGAGACTGAATTCATCTTAAAATAGGAACAGATATGTTCAGTCAGGCCACATTGCAGCATATAATGTCATTTCCTAAACTCAGGTGGAGTTATGTTTTTGTTTTGTTTTGCTTCTTAAGAGGATATTTTGGTTTAAGTTTATCTGCTTAATTTGAAGCTGAATCACACTGATGAGGTGTGTAATCATAATGCAGAACTATCCTGAAGGTTTAGCTGAGAGGCAGGCACAGAATCCTGAGGCATGATTATACTCATGAAGCACTATATCTATTCTGAAACTGTGACCTCATTTCCACCAAAATAAATCTCCATCCACAAAATCCCTGTGATTCAGTGACATCTGTTTAATCTACCATGCCATTTGAATTTGAATATGTGCACTTTTTATGCAGGTCAACAATGCCCTTTTCTTGTTTTCCTTGCAGGTTCCAGCTTCCTGTGTGTGATTATTTATGTCAGATCACTAAGAACGCTCTATTTTGAAGGCTGTTACATGGCTGATCATTTGTGTATGAGCAAAATTATGTTCAAAAGAGTCCTTGTCTCAAAGTAAAAATAAATTACACACTGTAATGTTTTTATGACTCTGCCTTTCCATTGGATGGCACTGAACAGTGATGTTCACAGTATTTTTTGATCCGAAAGACACAAAAGAGGACTTCCCAAACCACTTCAGAAAGTGACAAGAATGATTTGATAAATGTGTCCAAAGCAAGTGAGAATATTTTGATGGACATTCATGGCAATGTGTGCTTTAATGTCATATATTTTTAAAATTTAATCATTCATCATAGTTTTCAATCATTCTTGGACGTGAGATGTGCAAACTCAGTCTAAGTTTATTATACTTTCTTCACTCTTAAAGTGTGTAAAATTAGAATAAAATAAATGTAAATTATATTTGCATTGATAAAATCAAGTAATTTGAAAGGAAAACAGAGACAAGAAATGAGTATGTCCTCATTTGTGTATGTCACAAATGAGGAAAACCACACTCTTTGGCTATGACTTTAAGCATTGATTTCACTTATTCCAACTCACTCAGGCATATTTAGTTTCAAAAAAACATGTAGCTTGCTTTAAGAAGTTCATTATTAATACACACATATAATAAAAATATCTGGTAAACAGTTATTAACTAAGTATTATCTATTTTATTTCCTTTCTTTTATTAGTCCCCAAAATACAGACTCTCAATTTCCATGCAGACTTGTAAAACAAACAATTCTACAATGCAATGAGGCATTTTAACTTCAGATACTGTAGGAATAAACCTTATAACTTCTTGGGCTCATTCCAAAACTATTGAACTACTACTTTTTGAAGTAAATTTACTTTGCACTTTCAACATCAAAAATTTGTTAATTTCTATGTAATGTGTACATATGTTTGCTAGATAGATGTATTGATTTATTTAATAACATTCCCATGCAAATGAAGAAAAACATTTAAATCTGAGGAATAGAATATTTACCAGGCATGTAAGTACAAATTTCATTATGTTGCTTATTTAGTAACTCTGAAAACAGTTTTGCTTACCACGTTTTCATCATTAAAAATTGAAATTATTTTTATAAATACCTTTGTGAAACAGACTTAAATGTAGGTGCTTAGGAAAGATGTAGGTCCTTACAACAGCAGCGAATTTATTTAAAAATACTCCACATTCTTAAAAACTATGTAAAAATCATATAGAGGTGAAGCATTAAGCATAAGAAGCAAAATAATATTAGAACATTAATTATTCTTTGATGAATTTTTAACATTCTAAAAATTCACAAAACACAAATGTTACTTGTAATCATGGTAGTGGTCTATTTCAGTACCTGAGGCAAAGCTACTCGATAAAGAAGGAAACAGTTGTGGAGTCTGAAAGGTTAAGCACGAGGTCTTGTGAGAGCGCCTTGACTGCGTCACCATGACGAATGGCAATGGTGGGAGCATTTCAGGTAGGAAGAGATCACCGGGAACTCAGCGACTAAGAGTTTGCTTTTGGAACATCTGTCTTTTTCAAGAACTCAGTGATCACACAAGAACTACCTCAGTCCCCTTCCAAGAACACTTCCTCCAGTAGTCTAAGGATCTGCCATTAGGTCCTCACCTCTCAGTGGTCTTACAGTTCCCAGCACAGCCACTGGGAACTGGACTGAGCTCAAAACGCAAACTTTATGAGATACACTGTAACCACGTTCAAGCCATAACTACGGTAAATCTTGGACATACCACAATGTAAATGCTTATAGTTTATTTTAATGTTTTATTTAGATTCATGTCATATAGCTTTTCAAAAATATTTTATTTTTCATTGTAAGGTATTTTTGTAAGCTTAGTACAACATTGACACATCTGCTGCCACGCGTTGATTGGGTTCTTAGTTTAGTAAGGAAGACTCATCCAGGGGAGAGTGATGCAGTATACGGAGACCTGAGGTAGAGCAGCCAGGATTTGGTGGGAACACAGACTAGAGAGACTCTGACGATGCCTGCGTGAGTCTCAGGGTTGTAATGAACAGATTCGGGACCTAACAGTCTCATTTCCTTTCCTTTTAATGTGCCATTCCTTTCTGTTTTAACTTATTTGACTTTTTTTTTTAAAAAGAAAACACTTGTATATTTGTTTTATTTTAATTTTACGTGTTTGAAGTGATAGAGACATACGATAAATTTAGACTGAGCTTCAAAACCAATGATATAGGCCAGTCTTATTTTTACACACCCCCCAGATAAAAGAAAAAGTGTCCAGTGGTCTGGACATTTAAGTCATGTAGACTGGGGACAGAATTGGTCACTTCTTTTTTAAAAATTTTATTTAAAGAGAAAAAAAAGAGAAAAAGGGTAGAAATAATACAGAGTTTCAAAAAAATAAACACTAAGAAATCGCTAGTTGATAAATTAATATTATCATCTTAGAAATAGTTGTTTGAGTTACAAAATTAAAGCATAAAAAGTGAACATTCAAGTAGAGTGCAAATAGTTCGGTTCAATGATCTACCAAAAAGTTAGAAATATGGTTATTTATCTTCCTGTTTTTGCCTGGTTCCTTTTACTCCCCAAAGTAGTTTTTATAAACATTTCTTAGGTTATGTTCTTTAAAATGTATTACTTTATCTAACCTTATTTATAGATAAGCATTCAATTATATCAAAATAAAGTTTATAAATACTCCAGGAACCTTGTTCTCACTGCACAATGATCACTTCAAAGTGAGGCTGTAGTTTTGTTGTTCCTTACAAACTTTCTCTGCCTAGGAGGTAATAAAACCCAATGTGCAGGAGCAGGAGCAGAATGCCAGCAACACAGCACACTTTCTGATCTTTCCGGATGTTGCTCTTCTTGTGATCTCTTCTATGGCAAACCTTGCATGTTAAAATCTCAAGCACATCTACAATTATTGTGCCAGCTTTTGAAGGCAAGAATAAATGAGTTTTGATTATAGTATAAATTGCTAAAAATGCCTTATTTTTTAAAAAAAAACTTTGATCTGAAAGTGAATTAATAAATTCAGATATTCACAAATCCATTAAGTTACCCTTTTCATATAAAATTGTCTATTGTAACTTAATGAGGTATCTTTGGGTTCCCAGAGATCAGCAGAACCAAGCCTTCATTCACTTTTTAGCATTTTGACAAAGTTTAAGCCATGGAGGGGAGGGGATATTGCTTCAAAGTCTCACTTAGTTCCACTTAGAGGGGCAAAATGGGTTGCAGATGGACTGTTGATCTTAGAAATGACAACAAGAAGCCCCAATGAAGGGGACTGGAAGTGTCAGGTCTTGGTGACTTTGAGAAGGTCTCCCGTGCAAGCTTTTAGTCAATTGCATGTTCAGAGAGCATCTAGGCCTCCAGGACAGCACCAGCACCAGGTGTCTCATACTCTTCCCCTGCTCAGTTTTCCAGCTGTGGAGAAGTCAGTACAAAGTTTGAGTAGGGAGAAGGATAAACATTAGGAAAAAGAGCCTGTGTGTCCCCTGTTCTGTCACAAGCAGGCAAGCTAAATGGCAGTGAGGAGTGAGGAAGGTGTGAATGTCTTCTTCAAAGGAGTTTGAAAATCTTGGTCATCCCATGGAGTCATTGTAGGGCTTAGTGCTTCCATATATGAATTTGGAGGGAATACAAACATATGATCCTTATGGTATATGTACTATATGTGTGTAATGTGTATATTAATTCAATATCATAAACTCTTAAGTAACTTGAAGACAGTTCAAGGATTTTTAGAAGACCTAAAATAATGAATGCAGGACTCTACCTTTTTAGAAGTAACCTATGTCCATTGTTGTAGAGCTGTACATTCTAAACTGTTATATGGAGCAGAATAAAGTCAGCAATAACACTAGTTTAAAATAGGTGGCATGACAGTGATAAAAACAGCATGGTACTAGCAAAAAAAAAAAAAAAAATAGACCTGAGGATCAATAGAACAGACTAGAGGATGTAGAAACAAATCCAGACATACTCAGCCACCCTGTCTTTGACAAAAGAGGCTACACACCTTCACTGGAAGAAAGATAACTAAAATTGAAATGAATCAAAGATGGAAATATTAAAACAGCCGGGGATTTAGCTCAGTGGCTTAAGTGCTTGCCTGGCAAGCGCGAGGTCATGAGTTCGGTCCCCGGTACAAAAAAAATAATAATAATAATAAAAAAATATTAAAACAGAAATACTAAATCTGCTCCAAGATAGAGTGGGTAGAACTCTTGAAGACATAGGTGCAGGCATAGACTTTATGAAAAAAACCCCAAAAGCACAGGAAATACCACAAAAAAATTGACAACTGGGATTTCATCTTATTAAAAATCTTTTGAATAGCAAAAGAAACCACCAACAGAGTGAAGAGACAACCCACAGAGTACGTGTTGTAGTCAGAGTTTATAAAGGAAAAGATTTAATATAGGACACATACTTTACAAGATTGGTTTTAATACTCACCCTGAGTCAAATGCAGAAGAGTGCAGGAGATCTGTCCATGCACTAGAGACCCAAAGAAACCAGCTGAGGGGCTGGCCCATGGCAATGCCTTTGGTAGGTACAGCTGAAGACCTAGAGCCCATGGCAATGTCTACACAAGTCCATTTGTAGGCCTAGAGCCTATAACACTGTTTTATGCAACTCTTTGTCAAGATTCTGCACTGGATGGCCCAAAGGACGGTGGGGGAAGATTGCAAGGCTGCACCAGTGCCATCAAAGACTTGTGCCAGCAGGCTAAGTCATCTGCATTGGAGCCAGGAAGCAGTGCTCAAAGTAAGAACTGAAGCTCCCCCAAGTGAACCCCAGTCATCTTCAACCTCAGAGGTCTTCTGCTGATGAGAACAGCTGAGTGATATATTATCAGGAAAGCAAGTGTAACATGCTTCTCCAGGAGAATCCACAGCACTCCCTCTCTCCTTCCAGTTCTGTTTCTGCTGTTGGTAACAATGCTCAGGTGGGCCCAGAACCACACTGATTCAGTTCAGCTGTGTGTCACATGTTAATCATTAGTTAGTTCACCACAGTGGGAAAAAATGTTGCAGCTATTCCTCAGACAAAGGTCAAATATATGGAATATGTTAGAAACTCAAAAAATCAGACCCTCCAAATTTAAAGACCCAGTCCAAAAATGGATATCTGAAATAGATGCTTCTCAGGTGAAGAAATAAAAACAGCAAATAAATACATTAAAAAATATTCAGTATCACTGGTCATTCAAGAAATGCAAGTTAAAACAACACTGAGATTCCATCTTACATCACAGAGAATGAACTATCAAGAAATCAACCAATATCAAATGCTGGTGGAACTATGGGGAAAAAGGAACAGTTCTCCATTGTTGTTTGGAGTGTAGACTGGTGTAACTACTGTGGAAATCAGTGTTGAAATTCCTCAAAAAGATAGTACTAGGGCCAGGGATTTAGCTTAGCTGCATAAACACTTGTCTGTCAAGTGTGAGATCATGAGTTTGATCCCTAGCAAAAAACAAAACAAAACAACAACAACAACCAATAAAAACTAGTACTAGAGGCTCCATTTGAACCAGCTGTTTCCCTTCTTGGTATCTTCCTGAAAGAATTAAAACATCATACCACAGTAATATTTGCACGCTTATGTTTATAGCATCATATTTTGTAATAGCTAAATCTTGGAAATAGTCCAAATGCCCATTAACCAATGAATGAATAAAGAAGATGTGTTTTCTTTACACAATGGAGTACTACTCTTCCATAAAGAAGGATCCACTTGAGACATTTATAAGAAAATGAATGGATCTCGAGACCATACTTTTAAGTAAAATAAATTGTACTCACATGTTCAAATATTACATGGTTTCTCTGGTGTGAGAAACAACACGTGTAAATAAGGTTCAAAATAAAATATATAGTAGATATTGTGAAATGGGAAGAAAATGTTCAAATGAGAAGGGGACTTGGGGAGGGAGGTGGAGGAAAGGAAAGAAGGGAAAAGAAAAAAATGAGAAAAGAATGATAAAATGGAAACAGCTTTTTTAAATAACAAGAGAAAGAAGTAATGAAGAGAGGGGAGGGAAATAAAAAAATAAGATACATCACGTACAGGTACGAATTCCATATGATGAAAGATATTGTGTATATTTAAAGTGTATCAATAGAATTAATTTAAAAATAGATAAAATAGGTGATATGAGAGAGCAGCCTAAATATAATTAATTTCAACAGAGGAGGTAAACTGTGCCTTCCTAGGGGTGTAACATTTCTGTGAGTTGCTGGGCTAGAAATTACCAATGGTCACCATGCCCTGTCTACCGATAAAATTCTTGTTTTCCGTGTTAGGTCAGCATATGCTTCATGAGTCCTACCTGCTTGCCAAGTGGTGAATGCTGAGTAATTTAAACCAACATTTATCAACCTTTCTTTCACACATGCCTCTCTGAAGCTTTTCTAGACTTTTTTTTATAATTACCTTCCCACATAAAATTTTAATACTACAGAAGTCAGAAAATATCTCCGATAACACTGATCTCTGATAATACAGTTCTTCTTGGAGCTGCACTGGTTGCTCAATTTTCTCCAATTTGGCAACAGAAATGATAGAATAATTTTGTCCCAAGTGATTAGTAGATGTTTTTATAATACTTAAAAACAGTGTGATTTTTTTTCCAACACTTTGATGAAATAGAGCTTATGGGCAATAGAAATTCCCAGAGACTTCTTTACAGTCAAAAATACAGGACCATTGATATATTAGAAGATCCTGTGTAAGCTCAAATTAATTTTAACAACAATTAATTTGTTTTGCTCTCTTTTAATTTTCTAAAGTGCTTGGAAGTATTGTGCATAAAATATGTAAAATTAAATATGGAATTCATATATTTGGATACAACTTTAAGCATTTCTCGAAATTGCCTGTATTCCAAATGAAAATGCTATAATAAGGAACAGTGTAAATTGAAAATGTTTATATCTACAGGAAAGCAAAATGAAATCCTTGCTTTGGTCCCTAGTTAAGAAGAAAACATTCAGATTGTAAGTCTGTCTTTCTCCCCTCAAATCAAAACAAAACAACCAAGCAACATTTACATTTTCAGTGTGGAAATCTTTCTTTTTTTTTTTTAATTTAAAAGAGAATAAAACAAAAGGGGGCAGTACAGAGCAGATCAGAAGAGGATAACATAGGCAACACAGTAGTTTACATTAAGTCAACTGGACATCAACAATATCTAACACCATATCTCTTACTCTGCTATAGTTGAGCATAGTTTCAATTACAATAATATCAAACATAACACAATAGTATAAAGCCATGCATATAGTGAAAGAATTGCAGGGCTTTCTGAACCGAATAACAGAAAATGATTAATGGGTATTATAATATCTCATATTTGATAAAAAAGAAAAAAATTTGTTTGAACTATCACACATATTCAAATTCCAATAAGACACAATGTGGTAGATAGAACCAATGGTAATACAACAAAAAAGCATGGTAGGACTTCTAAGAAGGATAATATTAAATCAGCAATAGCTGTCATAATGTTTTCTTCAAAACCGCTGTTCATATCATCATGTATGATATAGTCAAACAAAACAGGATAACACCATTCCAACTGATGATTTAAAACTTTGAAAGACTTCGAAGCTATGAGATGGGGCCTCATGCTTACCATAAAGTCTTATATACTCTTATCAAATCTCATATTAGGGAGATTATATGGTATTTACCCTTGTGAGTTTGGTTTATTTCACTTA
>PVJX010036371.1:0-17626 GCA_004027295.1 Dolichotis patagonum
AATGTCCTTCAGTATTTTTTGTAGGGTTGGACTGGTGGTCACAAATTCTCCTAGTTCCTCTTTGTCATGGAAGCATCTTTTTTCTCCATTAATTTCTAGAGAGAGTTTTGCAGGATACACCAATCTGGGCTGGAGATTGTTCTCCTTCAGCGCTTGAATTACTTTACTCCAAGCTCTTCTTGACCTGATGGTCTGTGTCAAGAAGTCTGCCATGATTTTGATGGGTTTTCCTTTATAGGTGATCTGTTTCTTTTCTCTGATGGCTTTTAATATTCTGTCCTTATATTGAATTTCTGGGATCTTGATTATTATGTGTCTGGGTGTAGCTCTGCTTGGGTTGTAGGTGGCTGGAGTTCTTTTTGCTTCATACCTCTGCATATAATTTCTTTTTTCTATGCTTGGGAAATTTTCTTTAATAATTTCTGTGAATAGCCTTTGTAATTCCTCTGATTTGATTCCTGCTTCTTCATTCACATACTTTATTCTTAAGTTATAGATCCTCTTGTCATCTTCCAATCTTTGTATCTTTACTGCCTGCTCCCTTGTTGTTTTTAAGAGATCTTCCCTTTCATGATTCCACATTGCAAGCCTGTGTTCAATTTTTGATAGTCTATCTTTGGTTTCTTTCAAGCAGTTTTGCCAGCTTTCTATGGAGTCTTTAGTTTCCTGATAATCTCTTTGAATCTGTTTCATGAATTCTAGGTTTTTCCTGAATTCTTCATTAAATTTTTCTCTTCATTTGTGTTCCTCCATTCTTCTGTCTGTGTCTTCTTGAGAGGTGCCCAGCCCTTCTTTTATTAATCTACTTATCTCTCGTTTAATTTGAATTAATATTTGAGTTTTGGTCCCGCTTACGAGGTCCTGAAGATATCTCTTTATGTCTGCTAACGCTGTGTTTGATGTTGCATTTTTGCTGCCCTCAATCTCTTTTGTATTTACCTCTCCTGGATCAATGTTCTCAGGGTTGGGGGCTGGGAGTGTTTTCTTATTTCTCCCTTTCGTCATGTTTTTGGTTCCTCCCATACGAGTATACAGTGTAATTCCCAGACCCTTTTATTGTTGGTTAAGGCTCCTCTAGAGGGCGTAGGCTAGGAGCTTTAGCCCTCTTCAATAGGTTATCAAAGATTAGAGTTCACCCAGGGCAGTGTGCGCTAGCTCCTCCCTTCTGGGCCAGTCAACCTTTGCAGGCCTTCACTGCATCAGTGTGCACTGATCTCAGGGAAGTAACTGGGTCCCTGCCAGGGGCACGGCCTAGTCCAAGCAGATTCCACCAATGTGCTCAGCGAGGGGAGCAACCAGCTGAAGCCACTTCCTTATGGAGTTAGGGCTGTCCTGCCCAAATCCAACATGTCCTCCAGTCGGTTTCCCCTTTCCCATGGGAGGGTCTTATTCCCATCACTCACCACGTCCCCGAGAACTGCTGGGCTCCCCAACCTCCGACTTCAGTGCGGCTGCGGTGGGAATTCACAGTGCCTCTGGGTGGGTTGTGTGCAGAGTCCGGTGAGCTGCATGCAGGGCTGTTCAGCTCCACACTCTGGCGGCTCAAGCCAGTCGCTTCGGCGCAGATCGCTTGTTCAAGTTGGGGGAAATTCAGGCTCTCGAGGAGGGCACCGTGCTCACTGATCTTATCTTCACTAATAGTAGCCCCAGGACTTCATATTCGAGTGGGGCTTTTTTTTTTTTTTGGACTTTGGTTTCTTCGTGGGTTGTGAGAGTCCATCTCTCTCTAGGTCTCTCCAGGGTGTTTTATTCTGGCATTTGAGCTGTCTCTCTCAGAGAGGGTCTCTCTCCTGCTACCTACCAGTCCGCCATCTTGTCTTCTCTACTTTTTTTTTTTTTGAGACAAGGTTTTGCTGTGTAGCTCAGTCTGACCTTAAACTCAAAATGATCCTTCTGCCTCAGCCTCCCAAGTGTTGGGATTACAGGAGTGCACCACCTTGCCTAGTTTAGATTTGTTTGTTTTCAGACATTTCCGAGGTTTGTGTTGAGCTCCTGGGCTCAAGCCATTCTGCTTCAGCCTCCAGAGTAGCCGGGACTGCAGGCATGTGCCACTGCTATCCAGCTCACTGTTGTTTTTCACTTATATTTCCATTTCTTGTCTTCAGATGGATTTCACCATTTTTTCATGTTATGTGACCCTTATGGATGCCTACTAATGCTTTTTCTCTTTCTTTGCTAACAAACCCAAATTTTGTCCATGATAGAGAGGAAATCATCTTCTGGGGTTAAATTGGGCAACTATGGGTTTACTGCACAGCTAGCTAAGTTCCCTGGGAAAACTGGTGGTTATGGCCCAGCTATGTACAGGTACAGTTTCAATGTAATGTCAGCAGAGCATGATGGCCCTGGAAAATCCTGCCAGAGGTTCCCACCACTCCTCTGCTCACATGTTGTAATCATTTCTCTTGGTGTGCCCAGCAATGTAGAAAGACTATAAAAATAAAAGCAAAGCCTTGCTCAGCGCTCTTGGGAGGACATAAGCCCCCTATGGAAATGCAGGCTTCGTCAAAGTTGTCCTTTTCTCCCACTCCTGATCAGGGATCCCATTCATTTTCCTGCTTCATTAGCAGGAGGTCAAGCCCAAGCAGTTAATCGATTCCACACTCAATTCCAACTCCTCAATCTCCTTGCACCTAGGGGCAGTCAAAGATGACTCAGGTGTGGCTGGTGCGAAGAAGAATGGAGAACTCCTGGAGATTCTGAAAAGCTGTGGCTGGTGCCAGCCTCGCTCCAACTTTAAATACCTAGGTTGCCTGAGATAAGGAGGCCATCTTGGAATGCTGGGGCCACAAGCATGGCAAAAATCAGTGTATTAAGGGTGATGATGGAAGGATTCAAAGACCCTAGGTGTTGTTTAACAGAAGCAAACAATGTGTCTACCAGAAAGACATGTAGAAGGACATTCATGGCAGCCATCTTCATGACCCCCAGAATGGAGTCAACCCAGACGTCCTTCAACAGATAAATGTGCCAGTGTCAATAGGGTGCAGTCATAGACTGGAATATTATATAGAAAACAAAAGAGCAAACTGTACACAACAACCATGCAGAAATAATATTGAATTTTAAAAGCCAGGCATACTGGGAACTGTGGCCATACTCCAGCTGAGGCAGGTGGAAAACTTGAGCCCAGGTGTTTGGAATTAGACTGAGCAATGTGATGAATGCTAAACATGAAAATGGGAAGGCATGTTGTGCGGTTCTGTTTACATGCACTTTCTAAAGGAGTGAGGTTATGGCAACAGAACTGAAAACAGTAATCACCTTGCAGGGAGATGGTAACTGACAGGGTGGAAAATGACCTTCAGGCTGGGGAGCAGTTGACCTGTGGTAAGGAGGTGACCTGCTGGAGATGTCCCTGAGGAGAAGCTGCAGAGGGCTGGGGTCTGGTCCGCACGGTACTGTGAATTTAGCATGCCTCTCCATTTGTCCACGTCTTATTCTTTAATGATATTCTATCTTCATGTCCCATATGAGGATTTTACAGGTTTCTCACCTAGTACAGTTTCTAGCTGGTACTTAGTAAATTTGTTCCCAAATACTTTATAGTTTTTGTCAATTGACTCTTTCTCTCATTTTTATTTTTAGTGGCTTATTTATAGCAAATGCTATTTTTGCTTTATTTTGTTCTTTTGTACTTTTTTTTTGGTACCAGGGATCGAACTCACGACCTAGCGCTTGCCAGGCACCTAGGTGCTTATGCCGCTGAGCTAAATCCTCAGCTCCTGTTTTGTTTTTTTGAGACAGCGTTTCACTAAGTATTTCAGATGGCCTTAAGCTGACTACATAGTCCAGGCTGGCCTTGAAATCATGTTAATCTTCCTGCTTTAGCCTTCCAAGTACTAAATAGTATCACAGGATTATAGGCCTGTGCCACCACACCTGGCATACTGGTATTATTTTAATTTTTTTCTTTCCTTTCTTTCTTCTTATTGATTGATTTATTTATGTTTGACACATGGTCTTGCTATGTAGGTCAGACTGGCCTTGAACTCACTATGTAGTCTAAACTGACCCCTGTAATTCACTGCGATCCTCCTGCCTCAGCCTCCAGGGTGCTGGCATGACAAGTGTGTACCACCATGCCCAGATCAACTTGCTACTATTATTAGAGGTTTTAGTGATGTTTCCTTGAGGGTGGGACCCTGTGGGATTTGAGAATCTGCAGAACTGAAGACAAAATGTAGGCTCAGTGTACCGGTGAAAATCATGGTGGGGGGCAGTGCGTTTCTTGGTTTACTGTAACTTTAAGACCCTTAGGGGGGAAAATTTTTTTGTTTCTTTTTTGTTTTGTTTTGTTTTGTTTTAAATGAGTTTCCTGGAAGGAAAAAAGGCATTGTAACCCTGGGTAACTTTGATTGTGTTCTGAAGCTGCAGTGCCTTTTAAGTACAATTTCAGGACAGGCATGGTGGTACATGACTATAATCGCTGCACTCTGGGAGGCTGAGGTAGGAGGATCACAAGTTTGAGCCCAACCTGGACAACTTAGTAACTAAGTGAAACATATTTAACCCTGTCTCAAATTTAAAAAGGACAAAAAAAAAAATTAAAAAGGGCTGAGAATATAGCTCAGTGTGAAGTATCACAAATAAAAGAATGAATATAAACATTAAAAATTATAGTTTTCCTTATTTTTTCACCTAATCTTTATTTTTTCTATCCTCTCTTAAGGTAAGTCATGACAAAATGTTGAAAAGATTTTATGGGGGGCTGGGGATTTAGCTCAGTGGCTTAAGCGCCTGCCTGGCAAGCGTGAGGTCTTGAGTTCGATCCCCGGTACCAAAAAAAAAAAAAAAAAAGAAAGAAAAGATTTTATGGTTTGCAAAATGATATCAAGTCATTTGTGGAATCAGAAGGAAAATTTGTGCCAGAATTTAAAGATAAAAATGGCTCACAGGGGGAAAAAGAAAAAAGGCTCGCAGATTTAGCATTTTTGGTAATTTGACTGGTCATTAAATGAGTTACACATACACCTTCAGGGTGACAGTCACCTTGTCTCAGGAAAGCTCAGTGCTGATACAGCGAGGACCCGTCCCCTCCTTCCCTGCTCCTATTTCTCTGGGCCCTATACGGAAGAAGCAGTCAGCACCCACACAGCAGCCTGGGGAGTGTGTGCCGGGAAGTGGGTACCCACGCACACCTCCCAGGGTACTTCCTTGGAGGCATCTGCCCCCTGTGTGAGTTTAGACACCTTTTTACACACATCGAAGTTATTTCAGAGGTCTTGAGAACTGTGCTGACTATGATGCTGATTACCATTTCTCTTAGGGTTACTTTGGAATCTCAAAAATGTCTTCCTTGCTCCTTTCTGGTGCCAGTGATCCCTTAGGGCCCTTGGTCTTGGCTCAAGGAGGTCTTTAAAGAAAGTTCGCCTTTCCGACGTCATTGGATGAGGCTGTGGCATCCAGAAAAGCTGCAGGCCTTGTTGTGGAAATAGACGGCCAGGTGGCCCAGCAGGGGAAGGAGCCGGAGATGCCCTGTGCTCTACACATTGGTTTAGATCTGGGACCTGACAAATGATAAATGTGATAGACGAACTGAAGAAAACATGGAAATAGAACGTTTGCAAATGGCAAGAGGACAGTTGGAGGGAGCAGGGAGGGATGAGGGGGAAGGGGACTAGGAAAGAATTAAGATGTGTTGTGTGCAGGTGCAAACTCCCCCACGATAAATAGAATCATTGTGCACAGCAAACGTACTGACTGGAAAAGGAAAAAGCATACATGTATTGTATATCAGTCTCTGCTTCCTGACTTAACTAGCAGTGAACGCTGTTTTGGCTCTGCCAGCCTCTTGTCTCTCGGGGCCACTAATGTCTGAAAGATTTACCTGCACAGTGTTCCAAACCGTAACAGTGCTTAAAATGAAACTTAAATTAGGGCAAGCTCAGTATTCGGCAAATCATTCAGTGCTGTCTCTGTGTGTGGTAGGTACTGGGTATTGGTCTTAGTACTCTTCTCATTGCTGAGACAAAATACCCAACACTCGAAGTTAAAGGAAAGAAGTTTATTTTGGCTTACAGTTTATAGAGGTTTCAGGCTATAGTTGGCAGGGTGGCATGGCAGAGCGGCACTGCAGAAGAGAAACAGTTCTGTGTTTTTGAGACAGGGTCTCGGTGTATGTAGTTCAGGCGGGACTTGAACTCACTATGTAGTCCAGGCTGACCTTGAACTAGTGGTGATCATCCTGCCTCAGCCTTCCCAGTGCTGGGATTACAGGTGTGTGTCCTCCACACCCAGGGAGAAACAGTTCTTGGCGGGCAGAAAGCAGCAAAGTAGTGAAGCGGTAGCAGCAGCTGCCAGGCCTGGTTTTATATTTCACCGAAGCCACCTACCCTTTGGGTGGTGCTGCCCACACTCAGAGGGGAGTACTTTTTTCCTATCTGGTATTGAACTCAGGACCTTGAGCTGGCCACGTAGGTGTTGTGCCACTGAGCTATATCCTGGGCCTGGGTGGAGTATCTTTAATCTCAGCATCACTGGATTCAGGCACTTCCCAAAAAACCCTCCTATGACTGCATGAGGCTTTGGGGAGACATGGAGACATGAGCCACCACAGTACTGGACCCAGCCCCTTTAATTCATTTTTAATTGGGAGGTAGGGGCTCCTAACTGCAGTTCTCCTGCCTCGGCCTCCCAGAATGCTGGAATTACATGTGTTTACATCTGGCTGGTTTTATACATTTTGATATATTGGCTAAACGCACTCCTGTGAACAGCAAAAAATATGCAGCCTTGTTTTCCGTTTTGATGCAGGAATTTGCATCAAAAATTCCTGAAAAAATCGTAAGATTTCTGAAAAAAATCTTTGGGCTTTTGGTATATTTCCAATCCCATTTTCAGTTGGCATAATACATTCCCTTTAAATTTTCTTTCTTCTTTCTTTCTTTTTTTGGCAGGATCTTGTTATATAGCTCAGGCTGGACTTGAGAACTCACAGTGTAGCCCAGGCTGCCCTTGAACTTGCAGTGCTACCCTAGGTTAGCCTCCAAGTGCTGGGATTACAAGAGTGCACCACCATTCCTGGCTGATCAATTATTCCTGAAGAGAAACTCACTAGGAAATAGAACTGCTTCATTGAACCAGACACTGATCCATTAGTTTCAGAAGAAAAGCTCAAATATCCTATTTTTTGTGTATATTTTCCTTTTTTCTTGTTGTTTTGCTTTTTTGAGATGCTACATACTCCAGGCTGGTCTCAGACTCACAGCAGGCCTCGTGCCTTGGCTTCCTGAGTGCTTGGATTGCTTACAGGCAGGTGCCACCACATCCAGCTAATTTAAAAAATTTTTAATACTTTAAAATTTTTGGCAGTGCTGAGGATTGAACTGGGGGACTTGTAAATGATCTCTTTTTAAAATTTATAATAAAACATTGTAAGATATGGTGATGGATGCCTGTAATACCAGCACTGAGAAGGCTGAGGCAGGCGGATGCTGCAAGTTCAAAGCTAGCATGAACTAAAGCTAGCAAAACCCTGTCTCAAAACACCAAAAAAGGGCTGGGATTTAGCTCAGTGGTATAAGTGCCTGTCTGACAAGTGCAAGGTTGTGAGTTTGATCCCTGGTACCAAAAAGAAAAAAAAAAGAAAGAAAATAAAGAATAAAAGTCATAGCATCAAGAAGCTGAGGCAGGAGGATCATTCTGAGTCTGAGGCAGCCTAAACTACATAGTAAGATACTGTCTCAAATAAAGAAAAAAGAAAGGAAGGAAGGAAGGAAGGAAGTTTTGTTACTTATATCCATTAAATATTTTATGTGTAACCCAAGAAAATTCCTCTTCAATGACTGCAGATGAGCCAAAAGGTTGAAATCCAGGTGTTTGACCTATTCCTTCGTGTCTCTTCAGTGTGCCCAGCATGCTCTGTCCAGGGGCCTTTGCACATGCTGTGCTGTCTGTCAGAAACGGACTTGTTTCTTGGCTCTTTCCCTACTCAGCCTATGTCTCTGAGCTCCAATTAGGTCATCTGTGGCCACCAAGATTCACTCTTCGCACTGCCTCTGGCATAAATGCTGCATATGTTACACATTTGTTTGGTTCCCTTCTCTAGTATCCATCCATGCTCCCTCCCCACTACTGCTGGGCACAGCTGAGGCATCAGTTACATCCTTGTTGCCTGCGCTCTTGCTGTGTGCCATGTCTAGCCCAGGCTTGGCCCTGGAGCACTTACTGGAGGGCTGCAAGAGTGAACTGTGAGCCCCACCTCCCGTCCCATAGGCAGGAACCCTGCAGGAGAAGCTGCACGAACAGGGCAGTACCTACCCATGAGGATGAAAAGACCTGGCACCTGGTAGGCCTTCGTCACAGTCACAGGCCCTCAAGCCAGGCAGGAAGCCAGAGCCACACGGGGCTCTGCTGTCAATGCTTGGCTGTGTGGGGCTTCTAGCTTGTCCTGGCCTGCTCGACTGCAGGTGTTCTTACTCCTGTTCTCTGCAACACCACTACACCATGGGCTTCTTTTTATTTAAGCAGTTCACAGGTATTTCTGGAGTTATTTAGTGTTTGAAATGAGGCAGGTTAGAAGAAATAAAGATATGTAGAAAAGAGACAAGGAAAATAATAATTTTAAAATTGTACATTTAAGCCAAGTGTATATACACTTTTATGGTTCATTTTAGATTTTGTTACATGAGACAAATATAGTTCATACATGTAAAGTTGGCAAATTAATAGTTATCTCAGTTTGTCGTTATCTAGGCTGTGTTTTTGCTGATTGTAATGCTTTAGCCAAGGTGACATGATTCTTCTAATCAGTTGTTCTGGTATGCCAAGACTGAGATTGCCTAAGGGTCATAAAAAATACTATAGGCCAAAGCCAAAGAACCAGGGGCTGGGCCAAATAGGAAGCAACTTCTTTTCCCCAGTACATTGAAAAGATGGGATCTTGCAACAGACTCAAAACCCAAAAGCCAACTATACCTGAAAGACATTTCTGAGAAGTAGCCATTTCCTAAGGATTCTAAGTACTAGCAATAAAGCTACCTGCCATAAGGAATTTACAAGCATAAGAGAAAGAAAGAAAGAAGAAAGAAAGAAAGAAAGAAAGAAAGAAAGAAAGAAAGAAAGAAAATTTAAGCAACAGAAGGGGAAAAAAGTGAACCAACAGAAAAATAAAATGAGATGGCTAAGACAGTACATAAATGTTAATGGTTTCAATTCACCAATCAAAAGAAACAGATTTGTAGAATGGATCAAGAAGCAAAATCCAATGGCCCTGAATCAAGGCCAGCAGTTTTTTGAAGCTGTTGGTTTCAAGTAGGAGCCTAACATGGTACCTTTCTATGGTCCATTGGCCATTTCGGAACTCTAGAAATATAATGGTCAGTTCATTAGTAAGAAACAACTTCCGCCAGCCCCATGAGCTGCCACCAACATGGGCCCAGAGAAGAAGCCAAGCACCCTGGTGAGCCCACTGCTGCAGGCCCAGAGGAGAGGAAGCCATGCCCCTGAGGTTCCACAGCCACTGGGGGAACGTTGATGAGTAGTTGCCTCATACTTCTCCACCGCTCCATGAACCTTGGATTGGAGGAGCCAAGGTGCCTGGCCCAATGCCCTGCACTTTGGGATGGGCAGCCAATGCAGGAAATACCTGGGACTCAGCAACTGGCTGGTTCGGGAGAACACAGGAAAATGTCAAGATGAAGGAACAAGGTGAAATCTCAGACCTCCAGCCTACCCAGAACAAGTCCAGGAGACATTGATACAAAAGAAATTAGAAGTCACACATTTGAAATTTCTGATAAGATGACCACTGAAAAAATAACTTAGTGCTCATGCTGTTTGATTGAGTTTTCATGCCTGTATCTTGTGGTCTGAGTATGTATTTAGAAGGTAACAATGTGCATTACAGTAACTATGGCTGATTTCCTACTGTCTTGTTTTTGAAATCCAATACCACTGGGTGTGGTGGTGCATGGCTGTAATCCCAGCACTCACCAGACTGAGGCAGGAGGATCACTGTGAGTTCAATGCCAGACTGGGCTACAAAGTGAGTTCAAGGCCAGCCTGAATTGCACAGCAAAACCCTATCTCAAAACAAAACAAAATACAAAGAAAAGCCTAGACCCTGACAAATTCATTGTTGAATTCTATCGGAAATTTAGAGAAGACCTACTGCTGCTGCTTCTCAAACTTTAATGAAATTGAAAGGGAAGCAATACTCTCAAATTCATTCCTTTTCAGAAGCAAGTATTACCCTGATACCAAAGCCAGAGAAAGATCCAACCATAAAAGAGAACTACGGGCCGATCTCCTTAATAAACACAGATGTAAAAATCTTTAACGAGATATTGGCAAACTGAATGTGGCAAATCATCAAGAAGATTATACACCGTGACCAAGTAGGATTCATCTCAGCAATTCAGGGATGTTTCAATACATATAAATCAATAAATGTAATATGCCATACTAATAGGGCCAGGGACCAAAACCAAATGATCATCTCAACAGATGCAGAAAAATCTTTGACAAAGTCCAACACCCATTCATGATTTAAAAAACCTACAGAAAATTGGAATAGATGGTCTTTATCTCAATCTCATAAAAACCACAGCAAACATCATCATACTAAGTGGTCAAAAACTGAAAGCCTTCACTCTGAAATCAGAAACAAGGCAAGACTAGCCACTATCCCAGTCACAGTCAATAAAGTTCTGGAAATACTAGTCAAAGCAATTAGACAAGAAAAGGGAATAAAAGCAATAAGGATAGGAAAAGAAGAAGTTAAATTATCATTATTTGTGGGTGACATGAGACTTTACCCAGAAGATCACCAAAAGACTTCTAGATTTAATAATTAAATTTAGTAGCATAGCTGGATACAAAGTCAGCACTCAAACAGTCAGTATCATTCCTGTACACAAATAACAAGCTGAGAGAGAAATTAGGGAAACAACACCTTTCATCCAAAAAAATACCTACAAATCAATCTATGAAGTAAAAGACCTTTACATTGAAAACTTCAGCACCCTAAAAAAGGAGATTAAATAGAATATCAGAAAACAGAAAGATATCCTTTGTTTTTGGGTATGAAGAACCAATATAATGAAAATGGCCATATTTTCAAAATTGTTGTACATATTTAATGCAATTCTGATCAAAATATCAGAGGCATAACTCACAGAATTAGAGAAAAGAATTCTACCATTCATTTGGAACCAGAATAGTTCTATAATAGCAAAAGCAATTCTGAGCAACAAAGGCAAGACAGCGGGGCAGCACAATCCTTGACTTGAAATTGTACTAGAGGGGCTGGGGGTTTAGCTCAGTGGCATAAGTGCTTGCCTGGCAAGTATGAGGTCATGAGTTCAATCCCTGGTACCCAAAAAAAAAAAAATTGTACTAGAAAGTTAATGTGATAAAAAACAACATGGTAGTAGCAAAAACAAACAACCCAACCAAACAAACAAGCAGACCTGAGGGTCAATTGAACAGAATAGAAGATGCAGACACAACTATAAACTCAGCCACATTTTCTTTGACAAAGGAGCCAACACCTTCACTGGAAGAAAGATAGTCTCTTTATTAAGTGCTGGAAAAACTGGCTTTCCATATACCAAAGATTAAAACTAAACCCATGGGGCTGGGGATTTAGCTCAGTGCCACAGTGCCTGCTTGGCAAGTGTAAAGGTCCTAAGTTCAATTCTTAGTACAAAAAACAAAACAAAACAAAAAACTAAACCCACATCTTTCACCATGCACTAAACTAAAATTGAGATGGAACAAGGATCTAAATATTAAAACAGAAACACTAAGTCCGCTCGAAGATAGAATAGGTAGAATACTTGAAGACACTGGTGTAGGCAAAAACTTTATGAACAAACTTCGACTGCACAGCAACTATCAGAAAGAATCAACACCTGAGATTTCATCTTATTACAAAGCTTTTGCTTTTAATGTGCAATGTATGTACCATTGTTGCCCCCTGACTGACGTGTTTTGAAATTTTATTGTAGTTTTCTTTCTTTCTTTCTTTCTTTCTTCTTTCTTTTTTCTATTCTTGAAATAAAATGGATTTGGAAAGAAAAAATAAAATAAAAAGCTTTTGCACAGCAACATAAACCACTAACAGTGAAGAGACAACTCACAGTGTGGGAAACATTTTTTTCCAGTTTTACCTTATACAAAGGACTTATTAGACTACAAAGAATTCAAAAACACTAGATCTCTCCAATTTAAAGACACCATCCAAAAATGGTTACCGGAAATGAACAGACATTTCTCAGATGAAAAAATAGAAATAGCAAGTAAATATATGAAAAAATGTTCAACATCACTGGCCATTTGAGAGATGCAAATTAGAACAATGCTGAGATTTTTTTTCTTACTCCAGAAAGAATGGGTAGGATCAACCACTGGGCGTAGTGGTACATTCCTGTAATCTGAGCACTGGGGAGGCTGAGGCAGAAAGGCTGTTGTGAGTACAAAGTGAGTTCAAAGCCAGCCTGAACTGCACAATGAGACCCTGTCTCAAAAAGAAAAAGAAATCAACCAATAACAAGTGCTGGAGAGGCTTCTCCACTGTTGGTGGGAGTGTAGACTGCTGATCCACTCTGGAAATTAGTATGGAGAGTCCCCCAAACACTAAAGCTAGAGGTTCCATTCAACCCAGCTATTCCCCTTCTTGGTATCTTCCCCAGAGAATTGATAGTATCGTATCACCACAATATATACACTCATGTTTTTAGTGGCACAGTTTATAATGGCCAAATATTGGAAATAGCCCAAATACCCATCAACCAATGAATGGATAAAGAAGATGTGGTTTTTTTATACAATGGATCTGCCATAAAGAAAGATAAACTTGAGACATTTCTAGCTAAATGGATGCACCTGGAGACCATACTCTTAAGTGAAATAAATCGGACACATATATTTAAATACCACATCGTTTCTCTGGTGTGAGAAACCAAAAGTGTTAATGAGGTCCAAAATGGGGGAAAAATGTTTTCCCAAAGTGTTATGTGTTCAAAGGTGGAGCTTTCAGAAGGTGATTGGATCGGTCGGGTGCTATCGTCAACACTGGATTAATCCATGCATGAGTTCTAGCTAATGTGTTGTTAGGAGGTGTGGCCCTGTTGGAGGAAGTCGTCACTGGGGTCAGCCTTTGCAAGGCACATCTTTCCCCTTTTTCTGCTTCCTGGCTGTCATGGGTTGAGCAGGTCTTCCTCCCAGGCTCTCTGCCATGCAGTTTCTGCCTTGGAGCCCACTGACTGTGGACTGACACCTCCTAAATTGTGAGTCACAACCCACTCCTTACGTGGTGGGTTGATGGTATGCTGTTCCAGTGACAGGAAAACTGATTAATACAAGGGCGACTGATGTGTACGTAACGCTGTAATCAAGAGGATGAGTAGGAGTTTTTCCTTTAGAGATGAATTGTTTCTCTGAGTTCCTCTTGCTGGGAACCATCACCCTCTTCTCCTCAGCTCGGATGGATGAACTAGTGCCTCTGTCAGAAAAGCAGTGCATCAGTCTCAAAGGAATACCCAAATTCTGGCCCAGGAGGTCGAGGTCCAGAATTTTTTCAACAATAGAGGTTGGGAGCTAAGAATGGCCAGATGATGATTAGCATGGAAATTTCCTGTCTATTTCTCATTGTATTCCTCTCCTCTCTCTATAGCAATAAAAGAAGCCCTTACACACCTGAACAACACTGACAAATTTCAAGGCAAATGCCTCCCGTTCACTTCAGCACTGACTTGAGTAACTCTTTTCTCCTTCTCATCAAATTCCTTCCCATTTCTTTTGGAGTGATGGGCAGTATAGACCTAGATGGCCTGCAATAGCATTTCAAGGTATCAGCCTGGATGAAATGACCAGGGAGTGAGTGTGGACAGAGAAAAGAGGAAATGATGAGAAACTGGTAAATCGGAAGAACCCTGGATGCCATGGAGCCCTGGAAGCCACACAAGGCTTCGAAGAGAGGAAAGATGGGAGGAGGGTGTCAGAGGAAATCTCTCATGGCCTTCTCCACGAGGATTATTTTAACTGTTTTCTGTTCACCGCTCCTTCCAGCAGAGTGCAGGTGTTAGTAAATACTTGCTGAGTTAGAGAGTATGATGCATCCACACCTGTCAAGCACCCAGGGCAGAAGCAGTCATACTGGATTCCTTAACCTACAAAGCCGTGGCCGAGCAGGAGGCTCATGGCCCTTGGCTTCTCCATGTGGATATTCACGCAGGTGACAGCCCTTCTGGTCAACACTGGCCCGGATAAACGAGCCTTAGATGAATCCTGTGGTGTGCAGCCTGGTGAGCCTGGGTCAGGTACTAGGTCACCCACTGGCACAGAGAGAGGACTCTCCAGCCACTCTCTGTCTCCTCACTGTGTGCTGATCCATGGCACTCAATGGCCATCGTCCACCACCATTCCTCTGCCCACCGCGTGCAGCCACTGTCTGCTCTCCACAAGCGCCTCTCCACAGTCCCTCTTTCATGCATCACAGATACCCTTCAGTCCGGTTCGTCCCTCTAGAAGGGTTACCAACTTTTCAGTTAACCGGAGATTGTCTTGGGGTTGGCCCTAAAGTTCCAGCACCCTAAGAAGTACCTCAGTACTAAACAAGCCAGAATGACAGGTTTATCCATCCGTATTCCGGGCATCCTGCAGTCAACCTTTTGACCCACAGTCCATCTCGTGCTGGCAACCACCTCCGACCCGGTGGACCCCAGCACCCCGGAGAACAAGGCTCCGCCCCCTCCGTGGCCCCGCCCAGTCACTGCCCGTTTCGGAAGTCACTGCACCGAATCGTGGCGCCCTAGCAACAGCGCGCTTCGGGGCGCCCAGTCCGCGTGCGCCGCGTCGGGTGCGAGCCAATAGTGAGGGGCTCCGGGAGCGAGGCGCAGGGGGCGGGGTTGGCCGCGGACACCGCCATTTTGGTGGAAGGGAAACAATAGGACGGATCGCGGCGGCACCGGGCGGTGGCTGCAGGTAACGCCCGCTTGGCTATGCCCAGGGTTCACATCGGCGACCTCTGGGGAGGGGACCGCGGGCAGCTCGGGACAGGGTTCGTGCCCGTGGGAGGTCTCCCCAGCTCGTCGTGGGAGAAGGTCTCTTGCTGTCATTGTGAGGGGGCGGTCTCCCGCGTCTTCGCGGAGCCGCCTTTGCCCCGGCCAGTGGAGAGGAGCGTTACATCTGCAGAGCCGGCGGGGCTGTCCCCGCTGTGGGGACCGTGGTCGCCCCGCTCGGCGAAGGGCTCCTGTGCACTGAGGGGCGGTATCTTTCCTGGCTAAGTAGAGGCCTCCCTGCGCCTTCAGGTGGGCAACATCCTGCAGGGGTCCGCCGGGTCCTGAAGTCGAGGAAGAGGTCTCCGCGCTGGGTGGGGGTGGGAGAGGGGGTGGGGGGTGGGTCAGCCCTGCGCCGCAGGTGTGGGTACCTGGGCTCTCGACCTCAGCCATTTTGTGCGTTGAGTATCACTTGGGCCGTCTGTGTATTGGATGGGGGAGTGATTTAATGTTATTTTTAAAAGCGTCTTAAAATGGGTCAGAAGATACCTAGCTGTTTCCACCAAGAGTGGAGCTTTCGTTTCTTTCACGTTGGAGTACAGGCTGCTTTTGTCTTTTGCATTCTAATGACTTGTTTCGTTTTAGAATTTTACTCTGTCTCGAATATCAGTGAAGTTGTACTAGCAGAAAAATAAGTGAACATAAAATGTAAAAAACCAGTAAAACCTCATGCTCTTTAAATACTAGATGAAATAGAGCGAAGCACAGCCTGGAAGTAAACATTTTGTTAATGATATGTACGTGGAACAGTAATAAAATAAGATCACCTGAGAGAATGGCTGTAAAGAAAAGTACTGAAACTTGAAGATTAATGAATATTTTACAGTTTTACACTTTTTAAAATAAAAGTCCATGGTCACAGTAGTTTTGTTGCATACTGCTATTTTAATTGTTTGCTAAATGTATTCGTATTTTTAGCAGGGTAACATTTTAAGTGAACTAAGATGCTTATTTACGTTTGTTGTTGCCATTGGGTTTGGCATAATTGCATCCTGTAACTTGGTATTAAGTTGAGAGAAATTTCAGGGTAGTGATGTGATAAGAAGAGTACTTTATCCTATTTGACATTAACAGACCAGTTCATTGCCTAATAACTTTCTTTGGAAAACGTTGAACTGTTAAGTGTCATTCAGAGTGTTTTACTTGCTTTGTGACCATAGAGGAAGAACCCACAGATACTGTTAGAAATGAAGTGGATAAGGATTAGGACTGGAGTTGATGTAATTATGCAAACCAGTTTAGCAGATGTAGTAGACTTCTTTTGCATTTCAAAGGTGCTTAGGTAACAGAGTACTGTATCAGTCCTGCATCTCCTTGAACAGTGGATGTGCCAGGAAGGAGCAGCTGCTGACTGATGAACCTTAGCCCACATCCCTTGCAGAGGGATGCCAGAGCCTTCTATAAGCTCCAGAGATGTCACTTGTTTCTAGGCAACACGGATAAGCTTGAGCCTCCCTGAGGCCAGCTTGCTGAGGTGAAAATTTTCCATTGTTTGGCCAATGGAGAGGTTGCTTTGGGGAAGAGTTTATCTTTAAATTGAAGTAATTTGATATGGTTATATGATTGTCTTAATAAATTAAACCATTCTCACATGATTATACTTTAAGGCATATTTTTGTCTCTGCATACCATTTAATGCAAGTAACAAACAGTAGTAGTGTTGTGCAGTGTAGTGTAATGCAAGGAAATGCCTTTTTCCCCAAGAGTTGAATTTTACGTTTACCTCAGTTTGAAAGAAAGACAGTTTGCCAAAATAATGCATAGTTGATTTGGATCTGTCACTCATCACCAGCTTCAGAAGTTAACTAGTTTCTGGCTAGTCTTATGTATACTGGACACCACCCTTCACCCCACTCTAGCTACTGTCTCCCCTTTAAAGAAGAAAAAAAAGCAGAACATGAATTTTTAAAGAAGCATATTCAGAAATATTTGTGTTACATTGTGATATTAAGGATCAGACCCAGGGCTTTGCACAAATGGTGTCCTCAGCCCCCTGAAATGTTATTTAAAAAAAAAATTAATTTTTTTTTATAATTTAAAGAGGAAAAAACAAAGCAAAATAAAACAGAATAAAGGGTAGCAACCATACAGTATTCCAAGGAAAAAAGGAAAAGTACAACAATAAAACCTAAGAAATTATTACTTGACTAATTACATACTGACTTCTTGGAAATAGTTGTTCAAATTACAAAGTTAAAGCACGTAAAGTAGACATTCAAACAGTGAGACTGTTAACAGTTCTGCTCCACGATCTGACAAAAACAACAATATGGTTATCCATCTTACCCACTCAAATATACATGCAATTATATCAATAGGGTAAAATTAAATACAACAAAACAGAGCCAAGCGGATCACAAGAAAGCAATGTAAGACATAAATTTCAAAGCTAGACAGTTGGAGATATTCACTCTCTATCATAATTGACTTTTGTTTTCTTCCAAATAGTTGTCCATGTTGTCACATATAGGGAATTCACATGAAACAACCTAGTATGGAATTGATCTGAGCAGGACGAGGAGGGCATTACAGGTCTTCAAGACCAGACATTAGGGAAGCCGTGAATGGCTGTCATAATGTCTCGCATTCTCCTCAAAACAGCTGTCCATACCTTCATGTGT
>PVJX010036372.1:0-17627 GCA_004027295.1 Dolichotis patagonum
TATGCCTATAATCATTTATAATATTGCAGGCAACTAGAAGTAAAGTGGTTAGTATTTCTCAACTTGGTCACTAGCATCATACTAAAAGAATATTTTTTCCAAACAACAATATATTAGTAAGCATACTGTGGCCTTAGAGGGAAAAAAGTAAGATTTTCAGGTGAATTGCAAATCCATGAAGGAGAAAATATGTCGTTGATATTCCTGGTCCCATCTCTGCTCTTTACCATAACTCTAAGAGAAGAACCATCTATTGTGTCTAAACCTAATTAACACATGGAGCAGATACTTAAAAACAAACAGGCAAGCAATGGCTGCTTTAAGTTACATCGAATTTGGGAGACTGAGGCAAGTGGATCACTGTGAATTTGAGGCTAGCCTGGGCTACATAGTGAATCGAAGGCCAGCTTAAAGTTCATAGCTAGGCCCTATCTTTAAAAAAAAATTGCATATGAGGCTGGGCATGGTGGCACATCCTTGTAATCCCAGCACTCAGGAGGCTGAGGCAAGAGGATCACTCCAAGTTCAAGGCCAGCCTGGGTTGCAAAGTGAGTTCAAGACAATCCTGAACTGCATAGTGAAACCCTGTCTCAAAAAGGCAAAAGAAAAAAAAAAAAAAGCAAACTGCTTCTAATCAAATTTTTTATGTTAACAGCCCAAACTTTTATCAAGGGAATTGCTGGACCTTGTGGCTTCGCATTTCAACCTGAAAGAAAAGGAGTATTTTGGAATAACATTTATAGATGACACGTAAGTATTTTGGAATAACATTTATAGATGACGCGTAATCTTATCTATTTGCCTTTTTCTGGGGCTATCTACTGGCTGTCATCCATGATTAACACAAATTAACAAACAAAAAGACACATGACAAGGACATGAGGGTATCCTGCTTAAAGATTTCTTACTACAAGATTTTTCCCCCCTAGGACAAATGCAAAGGGAGAAGAAAAGGAATATTAGCCATTTGAAAAACTCAAAACATTACCCTAAATGTTACAGACATTTATGGACTTGCTAACTTAGCTCATGTATCAATGATAGAAATACTAAATGTTTCTTCACTCATCTCAAAACTACATTAATGTTACGGTGTTGGTGGCAGCAAGTTTACAGGCATGTGTGTGACCTATCTAAAAAATACGTATATCGTTCAATGTGGAATGAACTTCCTGACAGAAACCGAGGTCTGTTTTATGTTCCCCTTTTGCTTTCATGTACTTTTTTTCCCCATTTGATACCTTAAATTGTTAGTTTTTGTATATATACATATATATATTATATATAGTATATATTTTTCTCATCAATTCAAGTCATCTCTGAAATGAGGCCAGTACAATATGTAAGAATAAATCCCTAAAAGTATAAAACTCTTGTGTCAGTGAGTATGCTTGGAGTCACTAGCTCTTTTCTTTGCCCTGTGTGTGTGTGCACGTGTGTCTAATTTGTATACATTTTATGTGACCAGATATATTATCGGAGAAATTCTTCCACTTTCTGGACATGATCTCCAAAGAGTTCCTTAAATATTAACATTTAAGAAAATATGTTCCAGACCCAAAATCTGTTGTCCAGCCGCCCCAGCATTCTTTCCATAACTGTCTCATTTTAAGTGTTTTTTCATTTCTTCAGTTGAACCAGGTGGAAAATAATTTCCAGAAGGGGAAGGTCATTTGTTTTCCCCACCAGGTGGCTTTTCGACGTTTCCAGCCTTGGGTGGGCTGTTTGCCGAGGGCCTCTAGGAGGTGCTAGAAACCTTGGGACCTGGGGCTGTGGCCGGCTAAAATTCAGACAGCTGTTAGGAGATGAAGAAAACCCTGCAAACTTAGGTTCTAGACTCTCGATGTTTCCTGAAGATAGTGGAGCAAAGCAGGAGAAAGTAAGAGAGCGCTACCTGCCTCCTAGGGCACACAGAAACATCTTTTCATCATCTTCCCTCTGCTGGGCGAAACGGAAAATGCAGCCATTCCTTGGCCACAGTTCTGGCCAGAAAGCCAAAACCAGTTCGTGTAAATCTGTGATCACTCACACACACACACACACACTTGCACACACACACTGAATCTGGAAATGAATGAAAGAATAGCAAAAGTGCAAGACCTAAACCCATAAATACACAATGGCTGAGTGATATGTTATGAACTGTAATTGCTATAAGCACTATAATTTAGGAGAAGGTCACATAGAGTTGAGACCAAAAGCATGGATAATGGAGTCATTTATTTGTTCAACAAATATTTCTTAAATTTCCACTAAAGACCA
This sequence comes from Dolichotis patagonum, assembly GCA_004027295.1. NCBI lineage: Eukaryota > Metazoa > Chordata > Mammalia > Rodentia > Caviidae > Dolichotis > Dolichotis patagonum. The sequence continues at coordinate 2,263 of PVJX010036372.1, forward strand.
GATGTAGCTCTGTGTCTAGGGATTCAGCTGTGAGCGACACAGACAAGGTCTCTGCGTCTACGGAATTTCTGTGGCAGAGAGGTGATCTACCATCGGAAGCAGACATGGATAAGTGAGAAAATCCCACAGTTCTAACTAAAGAACATAAAATGAGAGGCCACATCAGGAAAAGTGAAGGATGAGCTATTTTAAACAGTGGGCCAGGATGGTGTCTATGAGGAACTGTGCAATGAAAAGCAGGAACCAACTCTGCGAAAGCTTGCTTTCTTACTATATACAGTCCCAGATTGTCCTCTCGTTGTCAGGCCTACGACCATCATCAATCACTGCTCACCAGTGGTATACCAGCTACTTTGGGGGCTGAGGCAGAAAGCTCACAAGTTTGAGCTCAACCTGGGCAATTTAGCAACTTAGTGAGACCCTAATCCTCATTACCAAAGGGAAAAACAAAGATGAGGGCAGAGAGGTAGACAAGGGGCAGGCATCATGGAATATTAGTAGCTGTGTGGTTTTAGAGCAGTTATTTGACATCTCTGACACTCAAGTTTTCTCATCTGTACCATGGACATCTAATAGTGCCTATATAGTAAATACTGCATAGGGCATTTATAACAGGGTAGTGGGATTATATACTGCTAGTCAATCAAATCAGATATGTGGAGCCATAGTATAACCACACAGTGAAAGGGCTCTCACTTCCTGCTGTTAGTAGTCATAGTGATGAGAGAATGTGCACTGTGGTGCAGGGGTACACAATGGCCTTCTCACAGGAAGGTCAGTAGAGTGGGCCTAGGAGGTGGACTTTAGATAGAAGAGGAGGACATGGTCTTGCAGGTAAGAGTCATTTGGGGACAGAGGTGCAGACACGGCAGTAAACACGGTGCATTTGCCCAGTGTGAAGATACCAGCCCAATCAAGGCACAAGAGGTGAGCAGAGGACAAGCTCACAGGTGACCCTGTGAGTCACGGAGATGGAGGCGGCACCCCCAGGCTGGAAGAATGCCACACGGAGGAGGAACAGATTTATGAGCACGGTGCCAAAGGCTCCCCAGGCTGCAGGACCCATGCTGGGCTGGAGAAGAAGGTTCCGGACACCTGAGGGCTTCTGGGAAAGCTCTGAGCTCAGATGAACAACAGCCAGGCAGTGCACAGATCAGGCACCCAGCCTCCTTCAGAGAGAAAAGGAATGATAGGAATGACTTTCCTTGAGGACCTGGGCCACCTTCTCCTTCCCTGCCTAGGGGTTTCTCTCTAAAACCGTACCAGCAGAAGAGTGGCCAAGTCCTCCCCCAGGTGTCTCCTTGGGCTCCCCAGAAGCTGACCCCAACATGTCCTCCCCACCCAGCACTCACCAGCATCTATTTCTGGCTCTGGCTACAGTAATTTTCAGAAGTATGAGTTGATCTTTTTGGAAGGAAGGGAGAATCTGCCACTTCCATGTTGCTGGGGAAAGGCCTGGAAAACTGCTTATGTCTAAGGGTGTCTCCTTGGAATGTCCTGGCCACAAGGCTAGGTTTTTTTTGTTTTTTGTTTTTTTTGTTTTTTGTCTGTTAAATATATTTGGAAAGCATTTTTTCAGCACTCCCCTCTTCCACCCACATGAAACCACTGAGTCGGATTCCTCCCAGGGTGCCACCTATATGGACTTTTCCAGTCCAAATGCCACATCAGCCTTGTGCCTTCGGTAAACTTCTTTAAATAGAGTAAGCTGGGGCTGAACGGGACATTTGGTCAGTGAAACTAGCTGGTGTCTCTGCCCCGCATCCCCCCAAGGTCAGAAATGGAAAAATAGACTGCAGTTACATAACGAGAGTAGTAATGACAGCCAGCAGAAACAAATCCAGCGAATAATTAGAGGGAAGTGATAACTTCCCAGATTGTCTTTAGTACCTTCCAGGGATCTGGGTGCAGGGCGCATCTCCCTCCCCTAGAGGGCAGTCTCGCCCTCCTGAGGTGGCGGCCCCTTCAGTTCCCCATCTTTTTTTTTAACCATTTTCCTTTCCTTTCCTTTTCTTTTTTTTCTTTTCTTTTCTTTTCTTTTTTCTTTTCTTTTCTTTCCTTTCCTTTTCTTTTCCTTTCTTTTCTCTTTTCCTTCCTTCCTCCCTCCCTTCCTTTTCTTTCCTCTTTCCATATTTTGAAAGACTTTGCTCAGTAAGCTTCATTCATGAGGACTGCAGAGGCTTCACTGCACAGCTCTTACTTCTGATCACTGTCCCTTCAGTAGCCTGAAGTGACATACCTTCTACTGATGTAATTCTGTCCAAAATGAAAAATTCGATTTTTTTTGGTTGGTCTGCATAGCCTGGTAGGGTCAAGGTGATTGGATCTCTTACGTTTGCTAATAGAAACACTTGAAAGAGGCAGGTTGTAAGCAATAAGCAACCTCACTGTTATTGTAGTGGGCTAATTATGAGTAATATTTCTTAGACTTCAGGACTTTTTCTTGCTAGTGAGATTACAAACTCTAATAATCTAATTCCTAGCATATACTTTTAAAAATTGTTGCACATTACATACACATGGACATCTTTTTAGAGACATGTTGAATGTCATAGTGGAAGCCAGTTCCTTTTTATTTCCTACTCCAATTGTAGTTTATTCATGAGAGACAACTTGTCTTAGTAATTGACTTTAAATCTTACCAGCACTATACCAAAAACTTTTCATGCATATTTAATAGTGTTTTAACTGTACTTCTGTGGTTGACCTAATAGGTTTGTGCCGTATATGTCATTATAAACTTGCTTCTTTCATTCTTACTCATGCAGCTTTGCATAAATTATGCCTTTTAAATGATGCAACATCTTCTCTATAATAAAAGAACGAAGGACAATTCAATGTTAGTCCATTTGTCACAAGAAAACTTTTGAGACCAGATACTCGACAATACAGGTTTTTTGCATATTTTAAGACACACATTTGAACATCTCAAACTGGGACATCTTTAAGCCAGTGGCATCCTGACAGGCATGATAGCATGGTTGTAATCCCAGCACTTGGGAGGCTGAGGCAGGAGGGCCACCCTCAGCTACATGGTGAGTTCAAGGCCAGCCTGAACTATGTAGTAAGACCCTAAGTAAATAAGTAAATATCAGTGGCATCCTAAACTTAAAATATAGTATAAGTATTCCTTAACTACAACCCTTTGAACTTCCTCCCCCCCCCTTACACACAAAAGCAGTAATTCTAAAATGTTCTTACATTATGTATATCAGCTTATTTATCTTTATAGTATTCCTCCAAGCAAATCAAGAAGTGATTATGAGCAGTCTTACTTGTAATTATGGAACCAAAGACACATTTTTTCCAGTGTTAAAACTGATGACAGAGACTCATCTAAAGTAATTACAAATGCTAATTAACCCTCTAGCTTCACTTTCTCCTGTTTTGGAAGTTGTGGGTTCAAATCCCAGTTCTGCCACTAACTATCCTTGCAGACCTAGTATAAAATACCACTATCAAGGTAAAAAGTTTTAAGATGGTAAACAAAGACTAGTTACTCAATAAAGAGTACTATACCTGTTTTTTGACCCTCTCCCCCAAGGAAAGGGGACTGAACTCAGGGCCTTTGAGCTAAGCTACAACCCTAGCAATTTTTTTTTAAAAAAAGGTTTCTCTAAGTCACTAAATTGCCTTGGCTGGGCTTAAACTTGCGTTCCTTCTGCCTCAGCCTCCCAGGGTGCTTGAGATTACAGGTCACCACACCTACCTTTATATTGCTTATTTAATTATTTACTCAAGAACCAAAATAGGTTGAAAAATGCCTTCCAGCCCATTATAGATTTTACTGCAAATTGACACCGCATTTCATCTACGTGAGCCATACCGGCATGTTCTTAAATTGAATTTTATGTAAGCAAATAAAGTGGTCTCTAAAATGCATGGACTAGTTGGACAACCTTGGAAAAGTCATATAAACAGTCCACACTGTCATCAGTCCCTTTGAGAAAGTTATTTACACCCATGAACTTGATGAGGCCCTTAAGTAAATAAACACTTGCTTAAATATTGGTGAGTCCATTAGGTGCACACAGAAATAGCAGAGAATGTTTGTCCTTGTACATTTTTAAAGGCCATGATATTGGGATCTACGTCTGTTCGATTTCATTAAACCAGAGGTTTTCCCCTTCTTGACAAAAATATTTATTATTTAATAAGAATATAAAGATTAATAAATGTTGCCCAGTTTTTGACCTCCCCAAAGTAGCCAGGGTTACCAGCCTCTTATTCCCTCAGAATTTTGATATATAGGTGTGCTTATATACCAATTCTTTTAATTAATTTATAGTAATGGCAATATACTGTACTTACTGTTAGGCATCTTGCTTTTTTAAGTTTAGTATTGTGTCTCAAAAGTTGTTCATAGTAAGTTTATAAACAGGCTCAGTGGCCTTACACAAGCCTGCATTTTAGCTCACGGTAGAGTTTTAGGTAATTATTTTAACAAAACCCTATAGGACATTTAGGTGCTGGCCAGTTCTTTTGTGAATGCTGGCAGTGATCACTTCTGAAATGTGCCTGCTATCGCCATGAACCCATGGAGTTGGAACTGCTGGCTCAAGGCAAGTGTGTCTGTGACTGCTCCTGGTGTCAGAATAGCTGCTTCCCGCCAGCTTTGCCACACTGTGTGTCAGCAAGCTCCTCACTGAATCTTTGTTCTTTGCTTTGCTCTCACAGTGGTCAGCAGAACTGGCTGCAGTTAGATCACCGGGTTCTTGACCATGATTTGCCCAAGAAGCCAGGCCCGGCAGTTTTGCACTTTGCTGTCAGGTATGTATGTAGAAGCTTCCTTTTGTTTTCCTGATTATCAGAGATGAAGATAAAAGGATGAGACCTATCAAGACATCATGTGCTGGGGTGCACTACTATCTTGGTCTGGGGACCAAGTTACCATAGATACTATGTAGAGCTGTTTTTGTTAAGATAGAACTGCCTTCCTTACTTCCTCAAACCCTCTAAGATCAATTTAAGGCTGAAAAACATGATGCATGATGTATTTTAATACATAAGCCTTTTCTTAATATACTCTCAGGATTCCCATTATTTGAAGCATGGCAAACGTGTCATACTGTATTTTGTGTTAGAATAATGTTTTCTAGAGACTTAGAAATCATTGAATTTTATACCATTTCATGCCTTATTGGAATGGGAAATAAAGCACAAAAAGTGCCCAATGAAAGAATTATCTTAACAGTTCAGAGATCAGAGCTCTGTTTGCATGCGGAGAGACTGCTGAAATAATCCCTGGGCCCTGTGCTTGACTCATTCTCTGAGCTCTGTGGGCAAGTGACTTAACCATATCCTGAAATGGATGCATTTAACTAATGCAGTGTTCTTGCAAAGCCAGCTTATTGTGGGAATGTTTAGCACTAATTATTGCCATCTAGTGTAAGTCAAATGCTGTAAGAGGTTGACACCCATGTTCCTCTACGTAGTTTATGTGATATACAAAACATTACCAATTGAGCTGAGAGCCTCTCCTTAAATTCTGGCACTCTCCAGTCATCCTAGATTTGATAAAAAGTTTGTGATAACTTTCATTTCCTGGCCTGAGAGGCAAATAATGATTTTTTAAAAATAAACTGATAGCTTTCTCACCAATGTTTATTTTCATAAACCTATATCAACATGAAGAATGGCCCAGTATTCTGAGATCATGTTAATTTTTGGATGATGAAAACGTACTCTTTTCATCATGATGGTAGAATATTTCTTTTCTTTTGTTTCCTATAGTGACTTGGAAAAAAAATTTTTTTTTGAGACAGAGTCTCACCATGTAGTCTAGGTTGGCCTTGAACTCACTATGTGGCCCAGGCTGACCTCAAACTCGAAGTGATCCTCCTAAATCAGCCCCTCAACCCCAACCAAGTGCTAGAATTACAGGTGTGCACCCCCATACCCAGCTATTTTTTTTCTAATCTAGTCTGCTTCGTGAAATCCAAAAGGATGAGAATAATATATTCTACCATTTTTTAAGTATCATTTTTATGTGAATTGATGATGATTATAGAGGATTGTTCTTTCTTACTCAGCAAAGTATTGACAACAATCCCCAATTTCAGTTTTTTTCCTCCTAGGAATCTTGGTTTTCTTTTCTTTCTTTTTTTTTCTGTGTGTGTGTGTGTGTGTGTGTGTATCTGTGTGTGTGTGATGCTAAGGACGAAACCCATGGCCCCACACATTCTGCACATGTGCTGTACCACTGAGCTATACCCCCAGCCCTCAGAAGTCAAACCCAGGAAGAAGGAAGCATAGTGATGATTTGTGCAGGAACAAATCATCAGTGTGAAAAAAGCACAGAAATCCTAAAGGAAAAACATCAGTTTCTTGTAAAGATATGACATGAATGCTTCGCTCTTTGGAAGTGGAGGAAAAGAAAAAAAAAACAAGTGGAAAAGTTACATATTAATTATTAATCAAGCATGGGGGGTAGAAAAGTTTGTTTTATTTAGGGAAGACGCTTCCTTGTAAACAAAAAATTTTTTTTCACAAAGAATTACATTATTTCTCTAAATGTTTAAAAATGTGTGAATGTGCAAAGTAAAAGGTAGTTATCACTATTCCTGGGCACTGATCTCCACCACCAACCCCCACTCTAATTTGTTCCCATCTATTTCGTGGCATGGTATGGTGGCACATCTGTGATGATGGCACTGGGGAGGCCGATGTTGGATTGATTGCAAGTTCGAGCACAGCCTGGGCAATTTATCAAAACCTTGTCTCAAGATCTGAAAAGGGGGACTAGGAGTATGATTCAGTGCAAAAGTCCTGGGTTCAATCCCTAGTACCTCAATAATAATAGCAACAACAACAATAAGGATAATCTGTTTCTTCACCCTTCCATAATTCAGCTCTCCAGTCTCCTACTCAGCACTCAGGCTATTCCCAATCATTTATATTAAATTTAGGTTGCAGTTAATGTCCCTGCACTTTCGTCTTCTAGCATATGTTCATTAGTGTCAAGAGTCAGTGGAAGTTTATGTCCTTGGAGACTCTAGCTAGTACTGTTTATTTATTAACAAAATTTGTATACTAGGTCTTTGCCAGCTGTTATCTGATCTATCTTGGGTCTAAAAACAGCAAAAGAGAAAACCCTCTGTTCCCTCCTAGTTAGTCATTCAGAAGACCACTGCATCTTTACCAGCAGGTTCCTGGGATTCCAGAGGGGCCTGCTACTTGTGCAGGAGCCTCGGCACCTACTTAGAGCCTTATCTTAAGAGTGTCCCATAATCGCTTGGCATGACAGTGTACTTTCCCTTAACTACTTGCATATTTGAGCCTCTTATCAAGGTTTTAATTATTCACTTAATTCATCCTCCCAACAGGATAGTGAGATCATTATAGTCTTTGTTATTATTCCAATTAAGTAATTGTTGTTACTCCATTTAAATTAATGATAAAGCAAAACCACACACCAAAGAACTAGGTGAACTGACAGAGGTCACTGAGTGTAACCTAGCTCTGGGCAGGGTGAATGAATGGAGCTGTCACACGGCCCTGTGAAACCAGTTACCTCTTGAAGGGGTTTCTAGGTCCCATATGGGGAAAACAGAATTGATTGTTTTCATTCCAGGATACGCTACCAGCTACCCTCTGGGTTGCCTGTGATAGCTAGAATAGAACAAAATGTGATTTGGTCTCTTTGGATGTTTGGTCATCGAAGAGCCTCTGGAAGTGCGGGGGACCCTCTTGAGATCAAGCTGCCCTCTCCTCCTGTCCCCAGGTGTGGCTGTGTTGCTGCAGCCCAGAGCCACTGAGGTGCGCAATCATGGAGTAGTTAACACACAGTGAGAAAGGATTCCCTTCAGGGGTCTGGTGTGCAAGGCTCGGCATCACTGCTTTTTTTAAAGCAATTACCAATATCCACATACCCACAATGCAGAGAGGGTCGGTAAATTATGACGTTCTGACAGTGAACAATGAATCACTTTAATAAAAACAACTACGTGAAAAAGTGCACTGTGTAACATTTCAGTTTTTCCAGGAGATGGTGGAGCTTATCCAAATCATCTTGGGAAACTTTTCAAACTATGCAATGACTCCCCTTCAGCTCCAAATCCCTCAACTTGCCCTCATTCCTGGCCCAGATTTTGCTACAGTGCATGGTGGGGGAGGTGTGTTGCTAAGACCCTCTTTCCACCCATCTGTCCCCTTACAAATCACCTCTTCAGTAAGTCATTGTTATCAGGAATGTTGTCATGTATCTGGCTCTCGGGCTCTTGGGTGACAAGATGTGCTATATCTGAAAAGCAAAGATAATCAACAGAAGTAGTCAAATATGGTTAAACTCATACTGATGCCACGGGAAGAAGTTCAAGTTATCATATTAGGCATATCTGTAAGGGCTAACAGAATGGCTGGGAGGAGCTGCACCAAGCTGTGAAGAATCCTTGCTTCCTCGTTTGCTTTATTCCTTACTTTTTGATCAGCTACAGTGTACTCCACGCAGCTCCAGCTCTGGGAAAACAACATTGCTCAAGACTAATGAACACTAAAATTCCCAGCGCTCTCTTACGTTGTTCATTCATCTGCTAAATAGCTGCTGGGTTCCTATCATGTGTCTGGCCCCCATGCCACACACATGCCTGCCGGGGATGCAGCAGTGGCCAAAGAGAATAACACAGTCCTGCTGTTGTCCTAGCCCGATGGGAGGAGGCTGACACTAAATAAATACGGTAGTTTCTCAAAAGGTTGTCACTCACTTATGTGAAGTCGGCTACTTCCCAAAGGGTCTGTAGCCTCCAATTTGGGAAGAACAGAATGGGTGGTTTTCTGGGGGGAAAAATACATTAGGGAGGAAGAATCAAAAATGGTGGTGAAACAGGGACTATCATTGGATAGAAAGGTCCGAGGTGACTCTCAGGAAGTTGGCACTGAGCAAAGACAGGAGATGAGGCAGGAAGCCGTCCAGAGTTCTGGGCAGTTTATTTCAGGCCGAGAGACCAGCAGGTGTGTGGATCTGTGGAGGAGGATGCCTGGTGTGTACCAATCTGAGGAAGGTGTCATGTGGCTGCAGAGAACCCATAGAAAGGAGATGCATGGGAAATGCATCAGTTTGGGCCGAAGGGTGCTGAGACCTATGATTTGGTCCTTCAGGGAGTCATCTGATTTTCATTTTAGACACCCTCACCCAATCTTCCTGTTGAGAATGAAATAGAAGGAATCATGGGGGATGGCATGGGATTAATTAGGAAGCTGTTACAAGGGTCCCAGCAAGAAGCAAGTGGCATGGACCAGACCATGTCTCCCCCACTCCATAGCCACTGGAGATGGGGAATGTGGTCTCTGACAGGTTCATCAGGAGAATTCAAGAGAGAGTAGGGACACCAAATGACTGCAAAACCTTATGCTAATGAAGTATATATATGTTTGTGTGTGTGTGTATATATAGATATACCTTACAACTATTATATATATGTGTGTGTGTGTGTGTATCTATATACACACACACACACACACATATATATAATAGTTGTAAGGTTTATGCAAAAGAAAAATACTATCCATTTTTGCTCTCAAAAAGAGTCCTTGAAGCCAGGTGTGCTGGCTCACTCCTATAATCTCAGCACTCTTGGAGGCTGAGGCAGGAAGATTACAAGTTCGAGCCCAGCCTGGACAACTTGGAAATTTAGCAAGAACCTGTCTCAAAATAAAAATAAATAAGTAAAAAGGGCTGGGGATGTAGCTGGCATGAAAGCATTAGGTTCAATCCTTAGTACGACAAAATAACATAGCATAAACCCTGTGGCAGGTACTGGGTTAAACAGTTGATGTGTGTTGTATCATTTACTCCTAACCTGAACACTGAGATCCTACAGATGTGAGGGATACAGTCTCTGGTTTATGTCCCCACCCTGTAGGGAGCAGCTTGGAAACCATCCTCTTCTAACGACACAAAACATGGAAGGTGAGGCCCATAGTTTCCCCGTCAATGACTTCAGCCTTGATTAAACATACACCTTTTCTCTGGTTCCAAAGTCTCTAAAACGCAGGCTATGTGTGCATTTTTTATATGCACAGACGCACGGTAATTTATTAATGTAATTTAATTTATTTAACCAGCTCTCCATATCCATATGAATCCAAACTCCTCCGGCTTTCTGGGGACTTCTATGGGTTGAGGCTTGTTATCTCACAGCTGTAAATTATCTTCCGCGAACACACGGGCCTCCTGGGTAATGCAGGCCAGATGTGAGCATTTGAAAAGCTTGATAGTGAGTGGGCAGGCATCTAAATCGCAGTGCAGGGACTCGGCCTGACCTTGCTGGAAACCTCCCTTCCCGTCAGGGGAGGGCTGCGGGCAGCACAGGCTGGTACCACCCAGCTCCTGCCCCACCAGGACTTTGGTTGGCGTCTTCCATCCGCCTGACTCTGGAATGGCTCTGCTTCCTGCAACCCTTTCCTGTTGCTCTTCTTTCCCTTTCTTCCTTGTTTTCTTCCCTTTTCAGGTCACTTTCACAAGCCCTAGGATTTTAAGAGTGGTCTACAGTGCTACAAGCCGAGAACTCTCCATCTTAGTGGAGAATGCTAGTAGGCAACAAGTGGGAAGGCACTAGCTTTTGTCAGAGTTGCTGAAAAGCAGAAGCCCCGGAATGGCTGTCCCTGGCCTGGCTTTGGAACATTAGGTTGCTTGCTTACTTGCTTGATTTCTGTACTGCAGATTGAACCCAGGGCCTTCACAATGAGCTACATTCCCAGCACGTACTTTTATTTGAGACAGGGTCTTGCTAAATCACTAAGTTGCACAGAGTGGGCTCAATATTGTGCTCCTTCCCTAGCCTTCCAGAATTCTGGGATTACAGGCCCCTAGGACCAGGCCCAGTTGGAACACTAGGCTTTTAGAAAGAGCTTAACTCAAAGGAACATTATATCTGTAGCACGTGCAGCCTTTGTCATTCCTGGTACCACGTTGTTTGTTTTTTTTGTTTTTTTTTTTAAGCAAACGAAAGGTATGCAAGAGGTGGAAACTATGGTGAAGAGTCACTCATGCAGAAACATGCTCCTGATATATGCTAGGTCAAGAAGTAGACTACTAAAACATCGGTGTGACATGGTAGCTCTTTTGTAAAATAGTTGTGCGCATACAAAAACATATAAAATGTTAACAGGTGTTAGTTTCCCAATAGAATGGTTGCAGTACTTGATTTTTCTTTTCTTTTGACTTTTCTTTTTTTCCTACAATAAACTCACTGAGTAAATCTTTCTTTTTAATGCTATATGAAGAGTAATAAAAAAGAGAGAGATAAGTGTTTGTGACTAGACAGTGTGAGTTACTTAAAAGCTCTCAGAGAGTATGTGATTTATGGTAACCAGAGGACGGGAAGGGGTCAACTTTTCAGGGAGCAATGTGATTTAAAAGCCTAGAGAAATAATGGATCCCTGCTGTCCAGATTCAGCAGAGGCTCCTTGAAGGGACTTGTGGGTCAACTGGAGCTCTCTGTCCTCCACCACCTCCCATCCGGATCCAGGAGATTCCAGAGCTGACATGCAACTGTTAGTCACCTTAGCATCACCCGCCACCACCCCTGGCCTACTCATTTTGAGCTTTCAGGCAGTGGGTGAGTAGCTCCATCTGTGAGCATCTTATCTCTGAGAACTCAAGAAAGACACAAAATCCTTTCAAACTCATCCCCAATTCTGATTCTAATTTCTACGTGACCATAATTTTCAATGTACTCCTTGACGAATGTCATGAATTATAGAAATCTGCTCACCCTCCTTTCTAACCTTCAGGTCCTGTCTTTTGGTGAGTGTACCAAGTATTTCTGCAGTTTTAAGATCTAACCCATGGGTAGTTGGTGTGCATGCGTACGTGTCTGTGACCAAGGTCAATGAGGATGGAGTAACATAAAAGAATTAGTGTTATAAGGGATAGAAAAAGCTCTAGAACAGAAACTTAAAAGCCTGGCCTCCTGGTGCAGGGTTTCTCCATAGAACTCCTGACATTCTGGGCCAAGTCATTCTTATGGTAGGGAGTCATGCAGTGCTGTAGGATGCTTAGCCAGATCCCTGGTCCCCATCTATTGATGCTGGTAATGCTCCCCCAGTTATGACAACCAAAACACATCAACACTGCCAAATCCCCACACTGCCACTGACAGCGGGCCGTTAGCATCACTCTTGATCCACATCCTCCATCTTCTTCTGCCTCACCGTGGGGCTTTTGGCACCCACTGGTTCCTATTTGCTCACCTGTAGAAACAGCGGGGGTGGGGGAGAGCGTCTAGGGGTGGGGCATGGGCAGAGGATCTCGTGTGTTAACATATAATGCAGACTCGCAGTCCATGTGAACTATGTGTGTTCTAAATAACGGAGTCCGCCTCAGCTGTGGGTAGATCATCCCTGCATGTGATGCATGGGCTTCCAGTGTGGAAGCTTGGGGACCATCTGGCTTGGATCTGACCCGCTCACCTCTGCCCTGGCTGGAAGGTCTCATTGTTCATCTTCCTGTTCGCCATGCCCAGCTGTTTCCTCCCTGGAGGGCTGTCCTCCCACGCCTTCTCTCCACGCTCCTCTCAGAGCATTGGGCCCACACTCCTCTGAGAGGACAGGAAGAGGCAGTTTTGAAGAGGCCAGCCCTTGGAACTCACTGGGCCCTGACCCTTCTGGGTGTCTGGGAAGGAAGGCTCCTACGTGTTCCTGAAAGGTCACAGCCTGGCCACCACCACCCTGGCCTCCAGCCCTTCTGGAGAATGCAGAACAGTGACGAGGACTGGAGCAAGAGGGCAGGTTCCAGCAGGCTCCCTGGAGGCACTCTCTGGCTCTCCCACCTGTCTGGAAATTCAGAAGGGAGAAAGGGCATTCCTGGGAGGGGAAACACATAATAGATGCAAATAGTGTTTCTTTTGGGACTTCTCCAAGACTACTCCCCTCCCAGAGATGAAAGGGAACATACTGGACTCCATAATAGCTTGGAGAAAAGTGATGCGCTTGGAAAAAATGAAATACAACTAGATGACATTGAAGCCTTCAGTGAGCATTATAAAGTGAGACTGTGACTCCGAGCAGGGTCATTAGCAGCAATAAGCAGAGACCTCCCTGCTCAGAATGTGAACTGGGAGCTGATAGGAATCAACAGCTGCCGTGAGTTCCCGAAATTACCCCCCCACCGCCACACACACACACCCCCCATGGCTAAATGAAACCTAGAGCAAGGCACTTTTAGCCTTCGCTTCTTGCCAGTCCCATACTCAGCACTGTTCAAAATGCAAAACAATTGAGCAATTTTTGCCCAATCCAGGTCTTGATTATTATTATTCAGACATAGAAATGTCCTGGAAAACAAAGAAAATCTGCTTAGTTGAGGAGAAAAGCCAAAACTGGTCAGAAGAACATTGGTTTCTCGGAATTTTCCCATTCTGTATTAAAACAACTGGTTTTTTTGTTTGTTTGTTTTGTTTTGTTTTGTTTCCAGCATTTGCTTACTTGAGTGAACAAATTTAGGAATGATACTTGAAATTTCCATTCTGGTTGTTACTGATAAAGTTTGAAAGATGTTCCCAACTCAGTGCCTTTTATTATAGTCCAATCAATAGCATGCTAATGAGCAATAACATACTAATGGTCGCTGCCACTCGTTGGCTGCTGAACTGTATGCTGCCCAACATTTTCCATATGAGTAAAACAGCACTCATTTTCCCAGTCTGGGGGCCAGAGAGGTAAGAGAGGTCTTGAGGACCAAGTAGCTGACCCAGTTCCCAAGACTGAGTGGCTGGAGATGGAATTCAAAAGAGCATCTATGGACTTCATGGAGTTGACCTTGATAATACTGAAGAAAGGCCAAGGAATGAAAGTGTCGGTTTGTAACCCACCCAGACACCCCCAGGGCTCTGCTCGTTGACCTGTGTCTTGTCATCTAGCAGACAGGCCTGCTCCCCTCTAAGCCTGCAGATTGTCTCTGGCATGTCTTTGGGAAGTGATGTTCTGTCGTCACTGACCGGTGGTTAGGGGAGCCATCAAAGGAGGAAGGTGCCAGGGATAGCTCAAAGGTTGAGACAAAACCTCCCTGTACAATTTCTCTTCTAAGAAATTATTATTTGTTACTCAGAAAGGCTGGGTTCCTTCTGAAGTTTTTTGTTTGGTTGGTTGTTTTGTTTTGTTTTATTTTGGTGATATTTGAGATTAAACTCTCGACCTTCACACTGAGCTACATCGCCGGAGCTTTTTTCATTGCTTATTTATTTATTTTTATTTTGAGACAAGGTCTCACTAAAGCTCTGTGTTGCCCAGGCTGGGATTGAATTTGTGATTCTCCTGCCTCAGCCTCCCAGAGTACTGGGATTACAGACCTGTGCCACAGTGCTCAAAATCTCAAAATTTAACCCTGGGCATCAGTTGAACAAAATCCTAATGAACTCACAATAAGCATGCAGAGAACAAGCGATATCTTTGGCAGAAAGGGCTAGAACAAAAGGGCTTTATTTTGCGTAGCTGGGACAATCTGTTCCCTCTCCTGAGAAGGTTTGTTTCGGGTCAGGGCATGTACTGATGGGTGTGCCTGGAGAGCCATTGTCCACGAGGCCTGAGTTTACTTTCCATACACTCCATGGCCAGGAAGTCGGTCCAGGACCCTGATGGAGGCAGAGCTGGGCTGGGAGTCAGAGCACAGGTAACCGGATGCCTCGGTAGCAGCAGGCACCAGGCAGGTCATCAGAGCAGAGGGGAAATTAGATAGGGACCTGTTTACTAGAACTGGGCTGTAGGCAGGGGCTTAGACTTCAAAAACAAGGTGACCCCTGAGTCTGGTATCTGCTCAGAGGCGGATGAGCCACGAATCACTTTGGTGCCCGGCCACCTGCCCACCTGTGTGGGGTTTTCCAGTTCTCAGAGAAGGCGAGAGAATGAGTCTGGTCGAGGCACCTTCTGACTAGATTGCCCTGCCCTTCCCCACCTGATGGACTCATGCATTCTTTAAGACAGACCCTGCTCAGTTGTCCATCTCCTGTGGCACTGACTCACTGGGTTTTATCTTGGCCGCGCTCCCCTCCTTGGTTCACAAGCTGCATCAGACACATCTTTCTTGTGGCCTCTGCACTGTGCACGCGTTCTGTTTCATGTGATTGTTGTTGCTTCAGGAAGGCATTGTATCAGTCCTGCTTAGGACTATAAACTTCAAAGCCAAACAGTCCTCTCTATTTGAGTCTTAGCTCCACCACTTCGTAGCTGTATGCCCTGATTTTACATCTGTTTATCTCTACTTTCTCATCTGTACAATGGGTTCGTAGTTTGCTTTCTACTGTATGTGGTTTCACTGGAGGTTGAAAGAAATGATGCCTAGAGAACACTGCATTTCCCCTAGCATAAGAGGCCCTCTGTTAATTTGATTCTTTAGTTGCAGCAAGATCCCAGCTGTGGCAAACAAACTT
>PVJX010036373.1:0-17625 GCA_004027295.1 Dolichotis patagonum
TTCACTGATGACCCTACACGTTGGTATCATGCACAGGCCACTGCAGAGAGAGCCAGATTCCAGCCCTTTCCTGTGAGTTGGCACCATTTGTGGACTGTGGGGGAGGAGAACAAGTAGCCAGCAAAAAGCCAAGCGCTCCCTGCAAGTCAGTGCCATGTGTGGGCTGCTGGGGGGAGAACCACATGCCAGTCCTTTCTTGTGAGTCAGCACCATTTGTGAGCTGCAAGGGAGGGAACAAGAAGCCAAGCCCTCCCTGCAAGTTGGCTCTATGTGCAGGCCGCTGGAGGGAGAACCAGATGCCAGCTTTTGTGGCACATGGGCTGGGAGATAAGAAGAGCCAAGGTTCCCCCACCTTCTGTAAGCAACTGGCTGAACTGAGAAACACAGGCTGTGATAACTATTAAGGTAAAATACAACTGGGCTGGGGATTTAGCTCAGTGGCTTAAGCACCTGCCTAGCAAGTGTGAGGTCGTGAGTTTGATCCCTGGTTCCAAAAAAAAAAACAAAAAAACAAAGGTAAAATACAACTTAATGCTTAGAGTGTTTACTGTTTCAGTGACTTGCAGGCCTAAAGCTATCTATTTGGGGGATGACAGTATACAGTGAAGCATGTAGAGGGGATCTCCTTCTGAAGGTGGTGGCCGTTGTTGGTTCCCTAATGTCTTGAAGTCCTGTATTGTTTTCACTGTTTTGTTTGGTTGTGCTTTATTCTGTCTTGTCTTGTTTGATTTTGTTATATCTGATGGCATAGGCAGCTATTTCAAAGATAACAAGATATATTATAATAGTAATATATATAATATATATAATATAATAGTAAACCCATTTTGAGTTTACTATTATCTTTTTTGACATCCTTTATTGTGCTCACTGTTTTGGTCTTACTGGTTCTATTTTGTTCTGTTTTGTTTGACTTTACTATGTCTGAAGGTGTAGGTAGCTATGTTGAAGACAACAAGAGGCATTATAGTGACCACTGTTTGTTTCCTATTATCTTGTTTTGAAGTCCTGTATCACTAACACTGTTTTGATTTGTTTTATTCTGTTTTGTTTTTCTTGGTTTTATTCTCTTTAAAATAAAAATTGCAAAAAATAAAAAATAAATAAAGTTCACTGATGACTCCAGTGTACAGCCAGCTCTTAGAGTAAGGTGGGGAAAAGACACTGCAGAATAATACATAATCGACAAATGCAAGAGTCCTTCCAAAGAGTTAATCTTGAGACTGAGCGGGGTTAGTATTGCACTGCTAGAAAAAGAAGTACAGTACAACCAAGCTAACATCTTAGACAAAGGATGAAAATACCCATCATATCAATGCTCTAATCCTAGTGAGCTCATACTGTTAAAATTTTAGAAAAAGAAACTCAGAATTTAATAAGGCTGAGTTTCCACTTTTTTTCTGTTTATTTATTCATTTGTTTTGTGGTCTTGGAAATCAAACCCATATCCTTGCACATGTAAGCAAGTATTGTCCCACTGAGTTACATCCCCAGCCCCAAATTCCCACTTTTTCATCAAAGCATGATTTTATCTTAGGCAGTAGGTAAAAGCCCCCATGTTTTGGACACAACCCTGATTGCATAAACCTGTGTTGTTGTCGCCACACATTTCTCATCACTGCAAAGTGATTCACAACTTGGGGAACTCAGTCATGGAAATTCATCTGATGAGATACCTGTTTAATTTGGAAGTTCAATCACAAAGGGAAGAACTCTCTTTGGGGAACTGCTTTCTCCTTTCAAAAGCAGAAGACTAATTATAAGAAAACACCTTAGCAGATTGAACTCAGGTATTAGCGTATTGGGTTAATTAGCATTTCCACCCTGGGGAAGCTCAAAGAAGCTTCAGCTGACCTTTGTGAACTAAGCTAAACAAACCTTACAGAGACTTTAATCCTAAAAAGATTAATTTCAAACTTGCTCAGAGCACATTACAGAGTAATTTAGTGATCCTCAACTCTGACCTCTCATTAGAACTATAGTATATACTGGTTGAGTTGTATATACTTTTGTTTTGAAGACTCCTACCCTGGTCTGTATCAGGGAGTTTTAAAAATGGACTATTAGGGGTCAGTCCCAGGTGCCTCTATTTTTAGAAAGCTCCACATGTAGTCACTATGCCAACCAGGATTTAGAATAAGAGAATTGAGCTAGAACGAAGAAGTCTGGTTCTAACCCATGTCTGCCATAACTTTGTAGGTTAAACCTTCACCAATCCCAGAAAGTCTATTGGAGGTTTGGTTTCTGGTTGATAAAAGAGGGTTAATAACTATCTTCCACAATCTTGTGTGAGAGGAAAAAACCTGACACTTCAGACTTTATAAAAATGTCCCTGAAGGGCGAGAGCCATGGGTGCGCCAGGGAGAGAACAAGTCAGCGTCTCCCGAGAATCAGCCATACAGAATGAATTTGGCAGACCAACCAAGAAAGCAACGAGCCATCCTTCCTGGTAAGTGGTGTGAGCTGCGGGCGCACACGGGAGCCACCAGCATGTGGGCTGAGAATCAAATGTCCCATGCCCCGCCCCACTTAGCAACTGGATAGTTTCAAGGTCAGCTGGAGTTGATAGCAACTAAGGCACATAAAGCAACTCAATGCTTGTATTGTTGGGTTGATTATGCTGACCTGGGGCCAGAGGTCTGAGCATCTCTTGGGAGGATGACAGTATGCAATAGAGCAAATATGGGGGATTTCCTTCTATCTTGTCTCTGAAGGCAAATATTGTTCTCACTATTTTGTTTTGTTCTGATTGTTTGCTTTATTCAATATTCTGTTTTGATTGCTTTTATAGTGTTCTGTTTTTGATTCGATTTTGCTATACCTGGTTGAATGGACAACTATTGTGAAGATAACAAGATACACAGTGGTAGCTATTGTTATCCCGGTGTCCTGCTCTGAGATTCTGTACCAATTTCACTGCATTGTCTTGATTGGCTTTGTTCTGTCTTGTTTTGTTCTGTTTTACTATCTTTAACATAAAAAAGTGAAAAAATAAAAAAATTAAAATGCTCCTAAATACATGAACACTGAATTATTGTTACTATCAAGTCCAGTGGGCACCTTATCTTATGTTTACCAGCATGAGAATCAGTGGATCTCCATCTTCTTGAAACACTATCTCTTCTCACAGCTTCAGAGACAAGCCCCATCCTTTTTCTTGTTCCATGTTCTAGTTTCCCCTTCTCTGCAGGAGCTAAAAGTTGGACCACCTGGGTCTCAGTTATGGTTCCCTTATTTTCTCCATATATTCTCTCTCCCTTCACAACTTCATGCAATTTCATAAGATGCATAATTTGAAATTAGCACAATATAATCATGATTTCCAAATTGTGGGAACAAATTCCAACGAAGTCCAAAATCCATAGGGCTGGCAGTCAAAATAGAAGATTGGGCAGGCTTGAATTTCATAAGCACAGGCTGAAGCTACAACAACCTCTCTTTCATCTCCCCTCTACTTCTTAAAGACTAATAGGCTGTGAGCCAATAATCAAGTACTCAGAGGACATCCCATCTCCTTACCATATCCTGGCACTTGATACTGTAGAGCCCTGAAATGGCCTCCTCAGAAACTCAGCTCAGAAGGATTTCTTATTCACCTCCTTCTAGTCCACACACTTTAGTAAGGTAGTTTTCTTAGCAAATAAGGCAGTCCCCAAAGAGAAAGCATTTCATTTCAGCCTCCTGTATAAAGATCAAGAAAAAAGAAGTAGAGGGGCAGGTATAGACTTCCTTTGAAAATGTGAGATTCATAAAAGGGCACATCAGTGAGCAAACCCGGTCTGGGAACCTGTGCCATGTGCAGACGCCCACTGGACTGGAACAGCCAGACCCCAGCCTCTCCCCAGGAGTCAGCGCCATCCACAGACTGGGGATAGAGAGAACAAAGGACACATCAGCGAGCAAACCCAGTCTGGGAACCAGCACCATGCATAGGCCCCCACCAGATTGGAACAGCAGCCCCTTCCAGCGTGCAGGCTGACAAACAAGAAGCACCATCCCACAGGGTCGCCCTCCTTCCCCTGCAGCTGTAAGCAACTGGCTTATCCAGAGAAAAACAGGCTGTGATGTTAGCTATGGAGGTGAAATGCAATTGGATGCCTGTGGTGCTTTGGTGTTTCACTAACATTGCAGGTCTAGGGCCAGTAGTCTGATCATGGGTTCAGAGGATAGTGGTACACAGTGTGGCACCTGGGGGGATCTCCTTCTGAGGGCCATTGCAGCCATTGTTGATTCCCTATGGTGTTGTTTTGGAAGTCCTATATTGTTTCCATTGTTTTGTTGGGTTGGGTTTTATTTTCTTTTGTTTGATTATGTCAAATCCAATGGTGGGAGCAGCTATTTCAAAAATAGCAAGAAACAGTATGGTAGCCACTTTGGATTAACTATTGGCTTCTTTTTAAGTCTTTTATTGAATTCATTGTCTTGATTTTACTGTTTCTTTTCTACTCTGTTCTGTTTGACTTTTACCATGTCCAAAGTTATCTGCAGCTATTTTGAAGGCATCAAACAGCATTATGGTAACTATTGTTAATTTTGTAATGTTTTTAGGCCTGGTTGTTTTGGTTGGCTTTATTCTGTTTTATCCTCTTTAAAATAAATAAATAAATAAATAAATAAATAAATAAAAAGAAAAGAAAATGTGAGATTCCACCCTGACCATTTCTGAACACAATGCTTCTTTTACTTTCCTAACTTCACCCCTAGATCTGTGTGATTGGCCTACTCTCTGCGCAGCAGCCAAACCAAAAGGCCTAAAGACTGGTACTTATTTAGTTCTTTCATGGAATTCAAACTTGTTAGGCCAACACAGTCTTGGTTCCTAAAGATGACGATCACTTGATTGAATACGTCAATTGCCAAGTCCTCGGATAGGTTTATGGTTGCCAAGGAGAAAGATACAATTGATCTCTAAATTTTATAAAAATACTCTTGATCCTTTCATACCTGGTGTCTCTGGGTATGTATAAAAGATTGTTAGATACAGGACACATCAAGATACAGGACACATCAAGAATGGAATATCTTAGACCCTCAAGTATCTGGAGGGGGAGAACAATGTGTGTTCTCTCTATTTTTAGTAGTCACTACCACAGCAAAATAATCACGTGGCCTACCTGTGTCAAACAGCAGTCATGAGGGGCAATCTGACCCCCGCAGGGTTGTCACCCCTGTCTATTTGCCACAAAACTCATGTGGACACGTCCAGTACTGAACTAGTCTCTTACGCGTGAGGTCGCTCTAAGCTCCTGAATGTGCCCCTCACCTCCACTTGTGCACAAACAAGGACCAGCACAACCTTGTTTCAGTCTCGCTGATGGCAAACGTGTGCACTTCTCCTGATCCCCAGGGGCCCTCACAGGCCAAGGCACGGATCTTAGGAAAAGGTCTCCCACAGACGCTCTGGGCTTGTTCATTCTCAGCTGAGAATGTCAAGAATATAAGGTGCTCTATGCTCTTCATTCAGGCCATTTTTCAGGATTATGGCTCTCATGACTAACCTCGTAGGATGAAGTAATGTCTCCTTCCAAGCAAAAGAACAGTCTGTCAAAGAGTGGCGAGTTCCCCGGACTCCTCATTTGTCCTCTGTAAGGCATCCCGAAGTATGTGTGGACATCCATCAGCATCATCCTTGTCGCCTTGTGAGACTTGAGGGGCAAGAGAAAGTGACCCAAAACATGCTGACACTAATGCAGCTTGGTGTGCCACAGATATTAAATCCTTCACATCATGTCTTTGGCTGGCATCTGTGAAAGAGTAATGGTGTAACTTATCAGCTTGTAAATAGAGTATATTCAGACTCTGGTCCTAATATACCTAAGCAAATTACCCAATTTGAAAACTCCTTGTAAAAATTAATTGAAATTTTTTTAAAGTTTAAATTAAATTTTAAAAATTGAAATTAAAATATGTGTGTGAAATTTAAAAAAAAAAACTATAGCTAGATAGTCAGATAGACAGGCAGATAGATATTTACCTTGAACACTCTATTGAAGAACTTCTTTTCAGAGTATAACAAGAATCCTTACAACTCTTATAAATGAGATAAACAATTCAATTGAAGAAATAATTGACAAAATATTTTAGCAGACAACTTAACCAAAAATATACAATTGGCAAACAAACACATGTATATTTGCTTAATATCGTCAGTCATTTGAGAAATGCAGATTAAAACCATAGTGAGATGCCATTATATACCCATTAGATTGACAAGAATAGAAAAATTGAAAATACCAAGTTTGAGGAGAATCTGGAGAAACTGAAACATACAAATTGTTGATAGGAATGTAAAATGTTACTGCCAATTTAGGAAGAGTTTAGTAGTTTCCTTAAAAGTTAAACATACCATACGCTGTCAAACTAGAAACAATCAAAACATTCTACAGTGCATGAGTAGTTAAGTGGATTATGTTACATTCATACTATAGAATGTCACTCAGCAATAAAAAGGGACAAAGTAAGCCAGCTGTGGTAGTGCACACCTGTAATGTCAGCCATAAGGAGGCTGAGGCAAGAGAATCACCTCAAGTTTGAGGCCAGGCTGAGCTCCATCATACAAGGCTTGAAATATATACCAAGACCCTGTATCAAAAAATGAAACAAAAGGTTATGCATGCACAATATCATTTCTATGGCATTGCATTCAAACTGACAAAATTGAGAAGAGATGGAGAACAGTTTAATCACTGACAGGGTTAAAGATAGGGTGGGAGCTAGAAGCGGAATAGGTCGATTATAAAAAGTGTATGCAAGGGAACTTCATAGTGATACAATAAATAATTCTGTATCTTGTTTTTTTTCTTTTCTTTTCTTTTCTTTTTTTTTTTTTGGTTGTTGTGGTGGTGATGGTGGTAGTGAGGAATCAAACTCAGGGTCTCCAAAATGTTAAGCAAGTGCTCTACTACTAAGATATACCCTAGCTACATTACTCATTCTGGGTCTTTTTTTTTTCCATACCAGGGACTGAACTCACAACCTTGTGCTTGCCAGGCAGGTGCTTATGCCACTGAGCTAAATACCCAACCCTCCCCTACCTCATTCTGGGTCTTAATGTTTGTTTGTTTGTTTGTTGTGGTGGTAGAGATAGAACCCAGGACCTTGCCCATTATAGACAAATGCTCCAGTATCTACTATTGAGCTATATCCCAGCCCTAGTTCTATACCTTGATTGTGGTACTGGCAATAGGAATCAACTCATGTGCTAAAATTGCATAGAAATACGTAAAGGGACACACAAATAATGCATGCAAAACTGTTTATTTTTGAATAAGGCCCAGGAATTAGACCAGTATCTGTTTCCTGGTGTTGACATTGTACCATAGTTATCTAGGATGTCATCATCAGGGGAACACTGGGTAAAAGGTACACAATACTGCTTTGTGATGTTCTACACTTTCTTGAGCAAATATTTCAATTTTTCCTCACCAAAATGGTAACAGCAACTTCTATCACTAGTAAGCATTATGAGCCTACAAAGTTCTTCTAAAACATGAAGTAGATTTCCAAATAGCAGCAAAGAAAGTCTTTGTAAATAAAGAGTATTCCTTTAATATGGAAATATTTGTAAATAAATATTTCCATCATCACCACAAACATCTTCATTAGGGGAAGGGCCCCTGAAGACGCTAAAATAGCCTTTACAGATGCAGAAGAAACCCATGGAGAGAAGAATGTATGAACGTCATTCTAATACTAACTGCAGTTAGGAGGACAAAACTTTGCTCTCAATAGACAAAACTGTGAATGAATCTATATCAGGTAAGAGCCTGTATTTGTCAGTTTTGTGTTGCTGCAACAAAATAAAGCCAAAGGAAGAAATTTATCTGGCTCAGGAGTCTGGTGTTCTTGTTTTATGACAGCCAGCTCTCTCAAGCATCAATCCAGTCCCACAAGACACCAGCCACTTCCAGGAGACACCAACAATTTATTCGTGAATGTAGAGCCCTTGTGACCTAATAACCCCCCACAAGGCCCTGGAGCTTAAGCATCCCATCACTTCAACACCATCACACTGGGAAATTAAGCCTCAGCAGAGTTTTGATGGGGCTGGAACCCTCCGTTTCACCTGCCACATCCTACTCAGTCCCTCCAACCCCTCTGAGCATTAAAAATCTGATCCGTAGTGAGGCAAATGAATCAGGTCCACAGAGAAAACAAAGTTATTTCATACTCGGTTATTTTCACTTCCACTCTTCCCCATGACTTTTACAATAATATTTTATTATATGAAAGTAATATATGTACATATTTTTAAGTCAAATAGTCTTTATAAGACACGGTTAACTTTGGGTGCCAACTTGACTATGGATTAAGGAACATCTAGCAAGAAACAAACAAGAGCGTTTGAGTGTGTCTGTTAGGGTACCCTGAGGGGGTTAGCATGTGAATCTGGGAAGCCTAGGAGGGGAAGGACCTCCCTCAATTCAGGTCGTCACCATCCAATTGTCTAGAGGCCCAGAGAGAACAAATATGAGTAAATTGGTCTCCTTTCCTGAGAGTTTGGACATCAGCAGTCCAGGCTTTCCGGTTGTTGTAATTCAGGACTTACACCACCCTTTCCTGGGTTCTCTGGCTTTTATCCTCAAATTGAGAATTATACCATCAGCCTCCCTGATCCTGAGGCCTTCAAACTTGGACTGCAAGGTGTACCAGCATTCCAGGTCTCTAGCCTGAAAACAACCTGTATCACGACTTCTCAACCACCATATCTCATAAGCTAATTCCCCCAAAAAATTCCCTCTCACATAGCTACAGACACCATCCATTTGTTCTGTCTTTCTGGAGGACACTGACTAATGCATAAAGCTTCCAACATACAATGGCAGGTCCTTCCTCCACCACATCTTGCCCCCAATTTCTGTAATGACTTTCAAGTCTTTTTGCTATATTTTCTGACACTTTCTTCCATATTCCTAAACAACACTGCTACGCAGGAATGTGATTTTTTTTTAAGTTCAGATATGATCCCCTAACATCTCACTTCTGACCAAAAAGATTTAGATTTTTTTTGTGCTTCTATCGATTTCTAGGAAACAATCCCATGTAATTCACATCAGACACACACACCACACACACACACGAACATGCACACTCATACACACTCACACCCTCCTTTCCTGTCTCCCAATAAAGTTTTTTTAAATGAATATCTATATAATATATAATAATACATATATTACTTTCACCTAAGCCATTTCACTTTTAATATTCACACAAGGCATGATCAAAAAGTAGAGTGAACATTTAATTTTTTAAAAAATTTATTACAGTAAAATACATATTTCCTTTAACTCTCCTCAAAATACTGCCTCCCTTCTCCTGCTTTGAATACATTTATCCCATCATTCTTGCCACATCCTGAAGCAGTTCTTTCCTGGTGCCTTTAGGTGCTCTATCGTGACTGCCTCAATGTTCTTACTCAATTCAGAATTTTTATTTTTCATGGTCATTTTGACTTTGGGAAGAGCCAGAAGTCCCACTGGGCCATACCTGGTGAATAAGGTAGGTAAGGGCACACTAATATTTTCATATGCCTACTTTTCTATTGGATGGCAGCACTCACTGTATTTTTTTAATCAAGCCTTGTAAAGATATAAAACCACACTGTCCAGCCCCAGCCCTTTTTTATTTTTAGACAAGGTCTCATAAAATTTCCTTGGATTTTCCATCTTCCTGCCTCAGTCTCTTGAGTCACTGGGATTATAAGCATGCATCACTGCACCCCATTACTTTAATTTTTAGTTTAGATAACGTATTTTTTGTTCTGTGCTAAGGGTTAAACTCAGGACCTCACACATGCTAGTCTAACTGAGATACATTCCAAGTTCTAGCTAATACATTTTTGTTGTTGTTGTGGGGCTTTTCTTTTTTTGTTTTGTTTGTTTGATCATTTGTTTTGAGTTGTCTTATTTTGGGGGATTTTTTTTTTTTTGGTTTGTTTGCTTGTCTTTTTTTGTTTTTTGAGATAGAGTCTCACAATGTAGTCCAGTCCAGCGTGAGCTTGAACTTACAGAATAGCACAGGTTAGCCTCAAACTCAAGATCCTCCTGCCTCAGCCTCCCAATTGCTGAAATTAGCTAAGATTAACAGTTTCTTGATGATAAATGTTCCTTTTTTAGAGAATCCTCCTATATTTCATGGGTTCAAACATTTTCTATTCACTGGAAGATCTATTTTCTTAAAGCTTCTATTTGTTCCTTCCTTCCTTTCTTTTCTCATATTAAATATCTTATCTAAGTCCCTTACAGACCTTGCAGGATCCCCATATTTATGACAAAGTCACTGTAAAAGCAGTTGGAAGCTAAGCAGTGGTTCTCACTGCTCAGTGATCAAGCTGGGAGACAGTTGCTTACATTCTACATTGCCCACAACTGCAAGTTTTCCCCTTGGATTCACTGGTTTCCTAAGAGAGGACCCATCCTATTTCTAAACCTAAAAACCAATCTTCTGACAGTTGAATCACAGAAAGGTCAAAAATCTAAGCACTAATACGTAAACTTGGCCTCTGTTTTGCTCTCAGGAGAACCTCCTTTGTCTGCTATTTCTCATATTCCCGGATCCATGGTCTCTTTGATCCAGTCTCCCTAGAAAGTGACCCTCCAGTCTTCTCTTGGGGTAGGGCACTGTAGTGTGGCCATGTAAAGAGAGTCCTCAAAGCTTAGTTGGTTTCTTTCATCGTCTTGTAGACTGTCTCAGGTGTTCACTCCCAGTCATACCCATACCTGCTGTGTCTAACTCAAGCCTTCCAGAACTCTGCTGCAAAAATGGGCTTCTTTTTTGCAGTCATCCTCCTGTAAACAGTTAGATTTAAGGAAATGAAAATCAGTCCTGCTGATATCAGGCTGTGATATTCCTAACAGAACACAAAGAGTGTTTTAAGGGCATGATTAAGATCATACAAACAACGTCTCTACAGGAGGCCAAGCCACAGTTGCAAAAGTGGCTAACATGGCCCAGCTGTCATAGTGCACATCTACCAGGCACTACCCAGCACTGTAACCACGAAACAACATCAGAATCTTTTCTCCTAAGTGGTTGTTGCTTCGTTACTGATGACATCTCTCACCTGGTTATGTTCCTCAGCTCCTTGGAAAGAAAAAAAAAAGACTTTTGTCCCAGCACTTGGGAACCTGAAACAAGAGGATCACTGCAAGTTCAAGACTAGTCTGGGCTATAAAGTGAGCTCAAGGCCAGCCTGAACTGCATAGTGAGACCATCTCAAAAATACAAAAAAAAAAAAAAAAAGGACTTCTATAACACCAGCTGCTGAAACCTCCCTACTCCGTGACTGCATCCACGTAAAGAAGGCACCTGGCTCCCCTAGTCCCTCCTTAAAATCACGCAGCACAAACCTGCCCCTGAAAGAAGGCCTCTGTCCACTTCCTGAGACGCTCCCAGCTTCCTCTCAGATGAGTTCTCTCTTGCTGCTACAAGCTAAATAAACATAACTTTGTTTTGTGTTCCCGGTGATGCACAGCTTATGAACTTAAACAAAATTCAGTTTTTCTGTGGCCTGCTAGTAAGTTAACTTGTGCATCTACTTTTCAAGCTTCAAAATATTCTTTTTTTAAAAATTTTTTTATTTTATTTTAAAAGGGAGTACAATTAAACACAACAAAACAGAACAGAATGGGACATAAGAAAGTATAAGTTTCAAAGCTAGACAACCAGAGATCTTCACTGTCATGTTGTCTCTTGTTTACTTCCAAATGGTTGTCCTTATCTTTGCATATGGGGACCTCATACTAAATAACATAGCCAATCTTTTCACAAGATGTGTAGTTCACTGGCTTCCACTTGCTAAGCAGGGGGGAGGGGGAGGGGGGACCTGGGATGGGGGACAGGACGACACGAGGTGTCTGATTCTCAGCCCACACGCAGGCAGGATCACAGCTGCCCCCCAGAGAGGGGAGGAGCTCCTTGTTCTCCCAGCACCCCGAGTCAACATGCATGGTGCAGGTCCTGATGCGCCAGGGTCTCTCTCCTGCAGGCCCCCTAAAGTCTGCCACACCCTCAGCCGCCCCCAGAGAGGGGAGGAGCTCCTTGTTCTCCAGACACCCCAAGTCAACCGCATGGTGCAGGTCCCGAGGCACCAGGGTCTCTCCCCTGCAGGCCCCCTAAAGTCCGCCGTACTCACCTGCTATTTCTTTCTGATGAATTGACCATTCCATTTCCAAAGTTCTGAAATGGCCAACAGACCACAGAAAGAATTCTCTTTAGGCTCTTGTTTGAAACCAGCAGCTATAGTAATCTGCTGGCCTTGCTTCAGGGCTACTTCAAAATATTCTTGACCTCTCTCCTTCTAAGTTTACCACCAGTCATACTGTATTCTCTGTTCTTCTCTCCCTATTTGTACGTGAACAAATATTCTCTTTTCTATGAACATTTCCTGTATATTTGTATCACTTGCAGCAGGCTCTTAACAGTATTAACAGCAGACAGATACACTGAAAAATGAATCATCAGTGAGTAAATCTGACATCCTGTGCCATGCACAGAAACTATGACACATAATCTTCATGATGTATGTCTGTCGTCAGACCTGGACATTGTACAAAGTATTAGATCTGCCTAAAATACTCCAGCCACATACCAAATTCAACAAGGCCAAATATTAACTCATCTTTCCTCGGTGAGTATGTTCTCTCTCCTGTGTTCCCTATGTCAGTTAAACCACTATTTAGTCACTCACACCAACCAGACACTGGTCATTCATTCTAGACTGTTCCTTCTTCTTCACCTCCAACCATTCTGGGATCACCAAATCCTGACTTGTTTATGTCTCAATTGTTTATTTTTATCTGATTAGATTGATTGATATGGGGTCTTATTGTGTTGCCCAGGCTGGTCTCAAACTTTTGTAATCAAGCAATTCTCCTACTTAAGCTTTCCCAGTACAAGCCCATAACACCACACCCAGTCTTGTTTTTGTTTCCTTCTTTTTGTCTCTAATGTCACTGCCCTATCTCAGGTCTTTATTGTCTGTTATCTACAACATCTAACTTTTATCTCTAGGGAAACCACTTTCACCCTCTACCATTGTTGCTACAAATCACCACTGAAATGCAGATCCAGTGGTATCCATTCTCTCTGCCCACAGCCTTCCCCTCTTTGTCCCTGGACTGATCCCTACTCCTCCTTCTAAAGAGCCTCCCTACTTGGTACTCCCAGCCCAGCCCAGGCAAAATCAGTCTAATTCCTGAAGACTTAGTTTTTGAGAAGTATAAACACAGGCATACAAAATGCATTCTATAATACATAATGTTTGTATTTCCTAACACAAATAACTCTAGGAGGAAGGAATTAATATTCCCCTTTCCTCTCATTTCTCTCCTTTACAAATTTAAGAGGCCTATTTTCATAAATTTACACTTATTTAACAATAATGCAATGCTGTTGGTTTTCAGTTGAAACAAAACTACCATAGTAATATAAGACATCAACAATTGGTGAAACTGGGTGAGAAGTACACAAAAATGCTGTACTATCTTTGTAAATTTTCTGCAATTCTAAAACTATTCTAAAAATAAAACTTTTACTTTAAAAATAGGCCAATGGCCTTGGCAGAAGATGAAGATAATAATGAATCTGCCTCATCCATAGAAATCTGGTAAGAACTGCAATTCACTATAGTTCTTAAAAATTCACAAAAAATTAAAGAGATAATCATTCAATTACTGTAATTTTTTTCTTCTTATTTTCAGCCAGTTTACTGCCATTGAATTTCAGTTTCTTGTGCTCGAATACCACTAGATCAAATTTTTTAAAAATCCAC
Organism: Dolichotis patagonum; assembly: GCA_004027295.1. NCBI lineage: Eukaryota > Metazoa > Chordata > Mammalia > Rodentia > Caviidae > Dolichotis > Dolichotis patagonum. Next base: position 13,775 of record PVJX010036373.1, read on the forward strand.
TCTTCCATTACATTTAAAGTAATTACCGAAATATTAGGGTTTAAGCCTGCCATTTTAAATGATGTTGTCTTCTTTCTGTTTCTCTTGTCCTATCATCTTTTGGGTTATCAGGACAATTTTAGGATGCTATCTTTATTTACAGTGGGGTTTTTTTTAGTATACTAATCTGTATAATTTTTAGTGTTTGTTGTGATATTACAATATATATATGCAATTTACCATAAGCTAATGGTATAAATATTTTACCACTTCAAGTGAAATGTAGAAAGCTGATTTAATTTTGGTACCTTTACCCTTTCCATTTGTGTGTGTATTTATGTGCATGATTGAACCCAGGCCCTCCTGAATGTTAAAAGCACGTTCTACCCCTGAGCCACTTCCCTAGGGTATGCTCTTCACCGTAGAAATATGATCATCTTACATATGTCCTCTTCACATAATGAGAACCATACTAATTTTGTACAATTTTTCCTCAAAACGTATACACACTCAACACAGATATAATTTGTACATATGTGATATTATTTGTGATGTGTTTAAAAGACAAGTTTCTGAGAGCGACCCTGGTGCCTCGGGACCTGCACCATGTGGCTGGCTGACTCGGGGTGCCGGAGAACAAGGAGCTCCTTCCCTCTCTGGGGGGCGGCTGAGTGTGGCACTTTCCATGAGCTGAAGGAGAGAGACCCTGGCGCCTTGGGACCTGCACTCAGGGAGCTGGGAGAACAAGGAACGCCTCCCCCGGGGGGGGGGGGGGCTGTGAGCCTTAGGGCTGAGAATCAAACATCTCATGTCATCCTGTGCCCCTTCCAGTGTCGTGTGTGTTGCCCCCCTCCCTGCCCAGCAAGTGGGAGCCAGTGAACTGCACATCTTGTGAAAAGATTGGTATGTTATTTAGTATGAGCTCTCCATATGCAAAGATAAGGACAAACATTTGGAAGAAAACAAGAGACAATATGACAGATAGTGAAGATCTCTGGTTGTCTAGCTTTGAAATTTATGCTTTCTTAGGTCCCATTCTGTTCTGTTTTGTTTTGTTGTGTTTAATTTTACCCCTTTTAAAACAAAAAAAGAAGAAGAAATCTAAAACAAATCCAAAAAAAGACAAGTTTCTAAAAGTGGAATTTATTAGTCAAATAATAAACCTATCTTTAAAAGATTATCTGTAATTTTGCTGCTATCGTGCAAATCTTCCACTGATGGACTGTATCACATTGCATTCATGAAAGTGCCTATTTCCTTGCAATCCCTCAAAAGAGTTGTCAGATTTTTAGATTTATGCCAACCTGATGAGAAATGACCACTCTGTATAGTTTTAATTTGTATTTGTTATAGTAATTCATTTGTGCACTTAAAATTTATTTAAGGGCCATCTCCTGTTCTTTATGAAAATTTTTTTCTATCCTATCCTATAGACTATCCTATAGCCACTTACAACTACTTCTGCCTACATCACACTCGACAGACCTATGACTTAATACCACCTCTATTTATAAGAGGGTCCAGAAAACAATTTTTTTACATTAGTTTTTATGGATACATTTTAGATACACATAATGATCACATTCATCATAGAGAATTTGTACCTGTACATGATATAACTTGGGGTTTTTTCCCCTGCATTTCCCCTACCTTCCCTTGAATCCCTCCCCCCTCCCCTATTTACAAAGCTTTGTAGAAAATGATTTTTAAATGGGACACTCTGTAGTTCTTAGTCAAATCAGGATTTAGTTCATAGGGAAGAAGGTGAGATGTGAAACTTTTGACCTTGATTTAACATTTAAGTTTACAGAGAAAAAAATTGATTGGCCAAGAAGAAAGAAGAATTAATCACAATAAACTAATAAACTGTGATTGAATTGCCTGTGTGGGTGTTTTGCTGTGTTGTTTTGGTTTTTGAGACAATTTCTCACTATGCAGTGCAGGGTAGCCTTGAACTTACTACATAGCCCCAGCTGACCTGCCTTAGCCTCCTGAGTTCTGGGACGACAGGGCCTGTGTTGTATTTAATAAAGTTTTTGTTTCTCTTTGGAAAACAAGAATCTGAGTCCTATTGTGGAGTCAAAAAAAGTTGTAAAGGCAGAGCCCCTCTTTTCCCCAAAAGGCAGGTAATTCTATTTTAAAGCTTTATATGCTTTTTGTAAACTGGCAGGGAAAACTCAGAGATATAAGATTCTTTAAATTCTATTTTGAAGCTTTATATGCTTTTTGTAAACTGGCAAGGAAAACTCAGAGATATAAGATTCTTTAAATCTTTCGAGTTCTATTTGTAACAGATTTGAAAACATTTGACACTGAAACATGCAAATTAAGTGTAAATGTAAATTGATCTTCCACAAAATCAATAGTACAAAAAAAGTGGAAAAGAGTTTCTTGGGTTTAAATAAGAGTAAAAAGAGAACTAGCTATTTGTTTCTTTGTTTGTCTGTTTGTTTTTATACCAGCAATCAAACTCAGGACCTTACACTTCCCAGGCAGGCACTCATGCCACTGAGTTATATCTCTGACCTGACATCTAGGTTTGATGTATGGCTTTGCTTGGGTCTTGATTTTAAACAAACTGAAAAAAAGATATTTGTCAGAGAAATCACAATGCTAGAGAATATTAAAGAATGAATGTTACATTTTATAAGTGAAAATTACACTGTAATCAACTAAGAAATGGTGTATTTTATGGAGAATTGAGTAAGCGTGAAATGAGGTGAGATTCTTTTTTAATGCTTCAAAAGAGGAAAAAAGAAAACAAAAGCAAAAGAAGGAAGGAGAAGAAAAGGAAGAATAAGATAAAGAAACAAACCAAAGGAAATGTGGCCAAATCTCCTTAACTATGGAGAATGGGGTGATGAGCATAGGAGGGTTTGTTTACTAGTCTCCCTGTACTTGTATGTGTTTAGAAAAGTTTATAAAAGCTATTTTAAAAACTACAAAAGCATACATATTTTTAAAAAGGGAAAAATTCATTCAGTAGTATTATTGTTCAGTTATTGAATAATTGATTATATTCAATTAATTATGGAATATATCAAATCTCGGTTGATTCATTGATTCATTGATTTGCAGTACTGGTGAAATGAACTCAGGATATTCAAACTGACCTATAAGATCAGCTCATTTTGTTTGGTTGCCTTGCTTTATTTTGTCTTTCCTTATCTGGTTGAGCTAGGATCTTGCTAACATGCTCATGCTGGTCTCAAATTTGCAATTCTCCTGCCTCAGTTTCCCAGAGTGCTGGGATCACAGATGCACACTACCATACCCAGTTCACACCCCAACATTTTACTGAGCAAATCAGTTACATTAATCCATTTTTAAATTTTTGTGGGGGGTTTTTTTGTTGTCTTTTTGATACAGGGTCTCACTGCACAGTTCAGATTGACCTTGAACTCACTTTGATCCTCCTCCCTGACCTTCTGAGTGCTGGGATTACAGGTGTGCACTGCCATGCTCAGCTCATTTTCTGAGACAAGATCTCACTACAGGGTTCAGGCTGGCCTAGAACTCACAGTGATCCTCTTGCCTCAGTTTCTCCAGTGCTGGGATTACAAACATGGAGCAACACACCCAGTATTTTGTTCCTTTTTAAATCTTTTTCTCTTTTCCTAATGGCTTGAAAATATCTGAAAACCTTTTGCTTTGAGACTTCTTTTCCTCCTAAAATTATACATCAAGGTTCTGATTTCAAAGTAAAGGTTTCATATTTCAAAATATATTTTGGGAAAATTTTTAAAATAAGAAGAGGGCTAAGGATCTAGCTCAGTGGTAGAATGCCTGTCTAGCATGTGTAAGGCCCTGGGAAGAAGAAGAAGAAGAAGAAGAAGAAGAAGAAGAAGAAGAAGAAGAAGAAGAAGAAGAAG